>ML108950.1:22377-33535 GCA_003697995.1 Taxidea taxus jeffersonii | reverse complement strand
TTTTGTTATGGCAGACTGAGCTGACTCACAGTGAATAGAGGCCCATTGGGTTAATGAACAGTGAGGAGGGAAAACGGTTTCCATTTTCTTGTTTTTCTTAGAAGCACATATGGATCTTCATCTGAACTTCCATGTCAGAAATTTCAATAATAGAAATACGGAGAATGGATAATACAGTATAAAAATAAGGCCAAGGTTTGTGAATGACAGAAGATTTCCAGAGATGAATACCTGTGCCCTTTTAATTTTTAACCAAATACACTTTATAAACCAAATACATTACAGTAACAAGCTTTGTATCCTTTAGGTTTTCTTTATAAAGTCTGGATACACCTTTCCAATCAATACCTTGGAAAAATCAGGAGTAATGATTTCTTCCTCCAGGTTCTCCATGGAGTGTCTACCTTGCTTCCTCAACCTGGAGGGATTGCCTATTATTTTCCATTAACTAGCAAATTTTCAGAATTAGGTGAGCTTCAGAATCATGTATGTGGTGGTGAGGGCAGTATCCCGATGCTCAGATCCCCCAAATCCACTGAGTCAGAATTGCCAGAATTGTGGTGCCCAAATTGTGTAAGTTGAAAACCACCCCGGTGCTTATGGCCCATACCAAACTTGACACCCAGAGACTAGTATTCTTTTTCCCTGATACAAATATTCAAGTTTAGGGGCACCTGGGTGGCTCAGTTGGTTAAGCAATTGCCTTCGGCTCAGGTCATGATCCTGGAGTCCCGGGGTCAAGTCCACGTTGGGCTCCCTGCTCCGAGGGGAGTCTGTTTCTTCCTCTGACCTCTCATGCTCTCTCTCTCTCATTCTCTCTCTCAAATAAATATAAATATAAACAAAATTCAAGTTTACTACTTAGGTGGATCTTTCTATAGGTGATATGTGTGATTTTTTTAAATGGATAATTTAATTATATAAACGGAAATCCACTTAAGATAATTTGGGCCAGTGGTTTTTAGAGGGGCTTATCAGAACACCTGTCAGACAGTTTCCCCATTTGTGGGTTCCCTTTCCCCTCTACCATAGTCCCTTATGTTTAGTTTTTCAGTCTGTTTGTCTTGTTTCTTTTAGAAAAGAAAATGGCATTTCCCAGTGTTGGGCAATTTCTTTGCAAACAAGTACAATAGAAATTTATATTTTAATGTGAAAAGTCCTTTATTAGAGTAAATAAATGCCCCTCACTCCAATGCATTTGTCGTATTATTTTGGATGTTTAATAATAAGATTGTGTGTTATAAATACATGTTTAGACATCTAAGTACATGCACAGATGGAGAATATCAAGCTTGCAGGAAAGAGTTATCCTCCAAACATGGACACTCAGGGGAAGTGGCCTCTGTTTTCTCTGTCAGACTTGAGTGTGAGAGGTTTAGGGAATTCTTGTCTCAAGCTTCCTAGTTTCTACCAGCCACTGGTTCTGACATTACCGTTTTGATTTTTAGCGGCCTTACAAGAAGTCTATGGAGGGTGGGTGGGAGGTGGATTGGGGAGGGGGGCTTCCTATCCCTTGTTTGACTAGTGGATTGTGGGACAGACTTGTCATGTGGGAAACAGCTCGATTTATCCAAGGGTGGTAATAGTGACTCCTGGGACCCAGCCTGCTCCATAACACCCCAGAGGACTTTATTCTGATGTTTACAGAGTAAACTAACTGGTGATCAACTGTATGAGTGAATATATAACAACTATTTATTGAAAACAAAACTTGTTTTTAATTGTGAGAGAAGTCCATAGAAGACACTATGGGGGGGGGGGGTGGAAGAGGAACATGGGAAAATGAAAGGAGAAAGTTTGAGTTAGAGTACTAATTTTAAAATCACAGATTGGGATTAGAATCCACCCTCACTGTCCTGTGCCCTTTACAGAGTTACTTCATGCCTCTGGTCCAGTCTTGTCATACATTCCATGGGACTAATTCTCATACATTCTGTGGGAATAATGCCTCTCTCACGTGGTTGTCGTAGGGATTTGCTAAAGCACGTTCCGTAAAAGACTTAGTGAAATTCTGGGAACAGAGGAATTTTTTAACAGCGTACATATGAGCTAACAGCACTATTTCTGCTGGTAGCAGAGTGTGCTGGTTACTAGCACATGCTTGCCAGGCAAGCAGACTTTGAGTTCCTTTTGATTTTAGGCAGAATTACTGTTATTGGCATTCCCAGCATTATGGCTAACTAGTATCTAAAAGAATTTGTTGAAATCTCTTAAATTAATATTATTATAAAAAAAGAGATTTCAGCTATATCTCTTTTCCTGACTTATGAACTAAAATTCCCTAATTCTTCCCTCAAGCTTATAAGCATTCTTCCTAGTTCACAAGATTTATTAAAAAAAAAAAACCTCAGAAAAAATTAATGTTCATAAGAAAGTAAGAGTCTTTGCAACAATGTTTCATTTTATTATTATATTTTCTCTTTCCTAGAAAACCAGTGAAGAATGGCAGTTTTATATGTAAAACAGTAGTTAGCCTTTATATGGATGACATTTTCCTAAAAGCCTAGAAGTATTTCACATTTTGCAGAAAAACACCCTGTTCCGAAGTTGGATCTGATTAAAATTCAAATCTATATCAACATCTCATTACTTTCAGAAAAAGTGAATGCCACACTTAATGGAAAATGCTCAGTGTCTGCCAGCTCTGTTTTGTGGGTTCCTTAGCAAGGCCCCCTTAGGACCCAGAAGGGCTGGGTCACAGTGACATCCTTGTTAAAACAGTCACCTGGCATGACTGCTGGCCCTCAGTTTTCCTTCCTCTCCCCTCTCCCATCCCTACATTGTTTCAGCTGCCAGCCCGCTAATATTTTCTCTAAAGCAAGGGAAAGGGAAGGGCAAAAAGGACTTTGAAAGAATAACAGTTCTTTCTATGGACTTAAATAGAACACAACACAAAACATCCTGCGTTTTTTTGTTTTTTTTTTTTCTTTTAATTGATGGCACTCCAACTGTAGTGATGGGTGAACTAAACCAGGACTTGCTTTTCAAACAGGCATTATATTGGTCACACACTATCCTTTCGAAGGAAAGTTGTTGGACTATTTAAAATTACAACCTGGCCCCTTCTCCTACATGCTCCAGGTCTCCTTATCTTGCTGCACCTCCCCCCGCTCCACTGCCTTGTACTTATTGCCTGCCTTCTAGCTTGTGCTTATTGTGTCTTTTGGTTTATTCTCAGACTCCCCTGGCCATCATGGAAACCAAGACAGCAAGGATCTTTGTCTATTTTGCTCACTGTTTGTTTCTCTGTTCTAAAACCAGTGCCTGGGGGCGCCTGGGTGGCTCAGTGGGTTAAAGCCTCTGCCTTCGGCTCAGGTCATGATCCCAGGGTCCGGGGATCGAGCCCCACATTGGGCTCTCTGCCCGAAGAGAGTCTGCTTCCTCCTCCTCTCTCTCTGCCGGCCTCTCTGCCTGCTTGTGATCTCTGTCTGTCAAATAAATAAATAAAACCAGTGCCTGGCACAAAGTAGGTACTCAACAAACATTTGCAGCATGAATGAATGGACTAGTTTTCATACGTGTCCTTTCCCATACGATTATGGGGAAGAAAACTGGTAAAAACAGGATCCCAATGTCCTATAAATATGTTTATACCAGGTAGATATATTTGAGAGTATAGCTCTGTTTGGAGTTTACATATCTTAGCTGGCAAAGAAAAGATATAAGAGTTGGATAAGAAAGAAATACCCCCTTGCTACTCCCTACCCTCATACACTGCTTTATTGTTCTTTAAACCCTGACTCCCCTACCCTACTGCCTTCCAACAAGATAAAGATTTCTTTGTTTATTATCTACCTCCTTTTACTAGACATAAGCTTTCTAAGGCAGGAACTTACGTATTTGCTCACTGCTATAGCCCCCTTCCTTAGCATAGCGTCTGGCACAGAGTAAGTGCTCAACACATATTTGTTGAGTAAGTAAATGTTTGGATAAATGTGTTTGTCCACATTTGTGTGACTATCCCTACCTGGTCCTGATTCCTATGGATTCTATAGCACAATCAAAGGTGAGAACCTTGGTGCTGCTGAGGTGGATGATGGGTAGAGAGATGAGAAAGGGAGAAAGATGACCAGGATGACCCTAATTTTGTAAGTTTTCCATTCATAGTGAAAAAGAGGCCCCATTCCTCTTATATATGTGGTATAATATGAGTCTAGAGATTGTGGTTTGGATCCTGGACCATCTATCTATTTTCAGAATAAATCATTTGTTGCTTTCTTGATGTCATATTTTCCTTGTCTGTAATATTTTTTTAAAAAGTCACCTAATCTATGGGTCAGTGGAGGATAGAAAGGGCTTGACATCAGAGCTGGTCAGTAAATGTTAGCTATCTTCATCATCATCATCATCATCATCATTATCATCTTCCTCCTCATCCTGGGACTGACAGCCTGTAGTTTGTGGGCCAAATCTAGCCCACAGCCTGCTTTTGTAAACATAATTTTACTGGAACACGGCCATGTCCATTCATTTTCTTATTGTCCATGGTTGCTTTCTCTCATGACAACAGCACAATTCAGTAGTCATAGGAGACTATTTCCTGCAATGCCTAAAATTTTACCCTCTGCCCCTTTGCTGAAAAAGTGTACCCTGATCTAGAATATAGTATATAGGTAGCAAAGCAGCCCATGGTCCAGCCAAGTGTGGTCCATGGGCCAGTGTGATCCATGAACTGTTTTTGACCCATGACACAATAAGTGCAGAAAGCAAGAGTTCAGTGTTTAGAAATGTTTATAAACTTTTGATGTGCTGTTGACATTCAGGTACATGATCTTGGTTTATACAAAAGTGTTGGTTTGGGACAGATGGAAAAAAAAAAAAAAAGAAACCTCTGGTCCCTCCCATTGGAAAAAAATCTGGTGTTTTGTAATGGGATTTTGCTGTCTTAGTAACTTAGTAAGATATACTTGGTGTGTTTTCAGATGGGAACATCTGGGAGCTCATCAGGTGGGAGTGACAGGCAGGTCCTGAGATGGCAAGTGACCTGGGAAGGTTGATGGTGAGCCCATTAATAACATCATGCAAATGGATTTTATATGCAGATGGATGGGCCAGCCACAGCTCACTTATCAGCTAACACAGTTGTAATGTGTTGCTTCATATCTAAGAGAAGGCGGCCACCTCAGGATATTGTGTATGTCTCACGTACATATATAAATGAATTCCTTAAGTATATTTTAAGTTGATAATTCATCTCCTCCGAATAGTAAGCCAACAATTTTCCTGGAAATCTAGCAAAACAACAGTTCTATGACCAGCCTTATGTTTTGTTGCATGTGTGCTTAAAAAAAGCAGACTGACTCTTTCCTTTTCTGTTTTAGAATCAGTTCCAAACAGTAAGTCCTGCCAGAAAAAACAGACAAACTCTCAAGAACAACAATGCCCATTATGCGTGGGGTAGGAGCTGCCAGACTTTGATTACTGGCCAGGCGTTAACCCCTTTGGTGTCTTATGGGGGGAATGCCAAGTCTGAACCCAGACACTTCCAGGATTTTGCAGTCACTCGTGGTGTGAGTACAGGCGACTTATAATGACTTGCACAAAAAAAGCCCTGTCCTAAGGAGGAAGTGCAAGTTCATGGCCACATCTCCTTATTTCATGGATTCTGCCATGACTCATTCTGGCCAGTGGACATAGACCTGGTTACCTCTCTTTCTCCCTTTGCAGGCTTGCCGGTTGTGGGTGAGAAACACACTGCTCTTGCTGTTGGCCCTACCTGAGTCTGCAGCTGGCTGTCCCCAGGACAGGGTCAAGTTCAGCACTCACTGGAGGCAAACCAGTGGGTTCCTTGGTTCTTTGAGGCCACCACCTAGGGTAAAGCTGCCAGAAAGAATTCCTGCAGACTCTTTTAGGATCAGTTTTTTCCTCTCAGGATCCATCCTGTAGGGCAGACTGAATCCCATTTTGAGAGCTACGGGAAGCAGAGAGCAATGCAATTTATAGTGCTAGGGTAACAGCATGTGTTGTGTACTCTGTGTGTGTGTGTGTGTGTGTGTGTTTATATTTCATTTTTTCTTTCACTTTACTTTTTTTTAAGATTTTATTTATTTATTTATTTGAGAGAGAGAGCCTACACATGAGGGGAGGAGGGGCAAAGGGAGAGAAAGAAGCAGACTCCCCACTGAGCAGGGAGCTGGATGTAGGATGCGGGATGCAGGGCTCAATCTCAGGACTGTGGGATCATGACCTGAGCCAAAGGCAGATGCTTAACCCACTGAGCCACCCAGGTGCTCCTCACTCTACTCCTTAATATATATTTATTGCTAGTCTACTGTGGGGTGGCTGAGGATACCAAGTTAATTACAATCATAATTATTGCTACCATTTCTTATTTTTTTTGTGCATCAGTATTATGTTAAACATTTTACGCCTGCATACTTTAATTCACTTTATCCTTAAAAAGAAATTTATGAAATAGTCCCATTTTATATCCTAGTAAATTGAGTTCAATAAAACTCAAGGGCACAGGGCCAGTGAGTGTCAGAGCTAGGATTTACATCCAGATCTGTCTGATACAAAGCCCGTTTCCTTATGCATTTTGCTGAATTGCTTCCCCTAAAGATGAATTTAAAAAATAAAAGACACTTAGTTTCTTGGAATTCACAATCTGGTTGGCGAGAGAGGCATGAGGTGAGAGAAAGTCTGTACCGCAGCTATGTACAGAATACCATGACTGATTAATTCTGTTGGAGTTGGGAGGACGTAGGAGAGGGTAGAGGAAGGCCCTACAGAGAAAGCAATACTTGATCTATGCCTCTGTGGAATGGGATATTCAGGGGGGGGGGGGGGGGGGTTAGAGAGAGAGAAAGAGAGAGAGATTCAGTTGGGTGTACTTTGTGTAGAAGAAAGTTATTATTCAGAAGCACAGAGACCTCTGGCTTATATAGTGATTCTATGAAACAAGACAGAGGACTTGGCAGTGGGAAATTCTTTTAAGGTTGCTCCTCCACTTACCATGTCCATACTTTTTTTCTTCTTTATTCTCCATGGCAATGCCACACCTTCCTAGAAGGGGACACAGGGAGAAAGTGAGTTCAGCCTGAGTAAATTAGAGATGATGATGACTGTTATGGAAACCACAGGAAAGAGACAAAGGTAACCCTGTCCCTTGCTTGCTGCAATTGTAGGACACTTACGGGACAACTATTTTCAGGACAAAGTTATCTACCAGCCTTGGAAATGAAGATGCAGGCCTTGGCCTTGTTTTAGTACCACATGGAGGGAAAAAGGAACCAATACACTTGATTCTCTCTATTTTTAAATTTTCTTTAAAGATTTTATTTATTTGGGAGGGAAAGAGACAGGGTGGGGGGTGAGGAGAGAGAGAGAGCACACAAGCAGAAGGAGAGAGAGAAAAAGACTCACGTCTGAGCAGGGAGCCCGATGCGGGTCTTGATTCCAGGGCCCTGGGTCATGACCTGAGCCCAAGGCAGATGCTTAACAGACTGAGCCACCCAGGTGGCTTAGTTCTCTTTAGATGTACTGCTTCACCCTGAAGAGCATGTATGCCTAATTCTTTCACCAGAGATGGAGGACAGATAAAGAAAGGAAGGTAGCATCCAGATAAAGAAAGGAAGACAACCCTATGTGAGGATGACTGTGTTAAAGGGCATTCTCTGTCTGAACATTTGGGGAGAAAGCCATCACCTATTCAGTCAGCAAGGGGAGCAATCCTGCTCAAAATGAAGGAGAACAACGATATTATAGCCAGGATGTTTCTGAACCTTAGGCTGTTCTGTTTGGAACAAATGAAAGGCAGTCAACATAGATGTAACCCGCATTGCTGGTAGATGCCAATCACAACTCTGGGGTTTCACTTTGAGAAACTGAGACTTATTTTTGAAATTTGGGAGGTTTAGACTTCAGAAAGAAATGATTGCTGGAATGTTCACTTGCAATAATTCTGAGTTTTGTGCATATTTTAAGAAAGGGATACTGGGCTTTCCTATATTCATTACAAAGTCCTCTCAGCCTCCGAATCGTCCTACAAAATGCCTCTGTCTCATCTTTAAATACATTCTGTGACTGAAAATGATTATGGGATATTGCATGCATCCTTGTCTATTCAAAAGATCATGACAAAAAAATGCCCATCATTAAAGACCCAAAGTGATTGGATTGGCATCAGGAACGGGATGGGGCTGGCATGGGAGAGAGGATCTGACTCTGGGATTTCATGAAATCCAAAACAATAGGACAGCTGCTTTTCTATAAACAGATTATTATTATTATTTCTACCTAGACAGCTTGATAGCAGCCATTATCTTCTTTCTGGGTGTCTTATCAAGTTCCGGCTGTGTGCAGCATGGGTGATAAGGAATGAGAAATGTCACCCATGGGATTGCCAAAGATTATTTCCATGCACTGCTGTTCAGCAACAGCCAATCCCTTAGAACTGAAAAGTAGTCCTATTGTTCACGCTGGGCAGTTGCTATTCTGACTACACCAAGCGAGCAGAAAGAGGATGTCGTTGCCATTGTGTGAAAGATTGAAATTTCATTACTCTCAGCTAAAGTTCAAGCAGTCTTGATTTTGAAAGGCAGAATCATCATGCAGTATCTTTGAAGAGGGAGAAGACAAGGCAGGGAAAGAAGAATGAAATGAGCTCAGAGCTTTTCAGGATTATGAGGGAGTATACAAAGAGGGAGAGAGAGAGAGTGAGAAAAGTATAATAACTTTCAAACACTGGAACTTAGAATGCCAGGTATCTAAGCCTTGAACAGACTGAGTATCATTGCATAATCATAACTTGTGCTCTGATTGTTTAGACTCCATTCTACCTATTACTCATCAGAAAATAGTTAATTTGCTGAATTTCTGTTTGTCTCTGGTTCATATTAAGTTCTTGAATTAAAGTAATCTGTTGACACTGAAAAGTATTCCTTTGTTTCTCAATGAAAAAAAAATGTTTTATTACAGGTGTAGATGTGGTGCTGGCTCTAAATATTTGAGGGAAAAATTACAATCTTACTTTATTTTTATTCCAGTATTGTAGCATCTCAACCTTTTCTCTTCCTAGAGAAAAGCCTGCATTAGAAAATAAAACAAAAGCAAAAACTGAAGCATATGATTAATTTATACTATATTCATATAGAATTTCTTCCCAAAGTATCCAGGAGCTCTTTAGTCTCCTTTAGACACACAGTTTTAGAGTCATGCTGATATTATAATATAAGCTACTTGGAAGGGAGCCGAATAAAATTTTCCAACATCTTAAATCACTATTCTGAAATTGGAATTTCAGATGAATAAAATATTTTGCTTTTAAGCCAACAACTTCTAAAATTAGATTTCAATCATGAAATCATAAAAATGAGGAATAGGAAGAGGTTGGGAAGGTAAACAGCAAAGAGAGGGCACAGAGAAAGAAAGGAGAACATGGGAAAAGAGCAAAGGACTTTGATTTCCTTTTGGAGTGTGGGCTCTGGGGGGACAAGACCTGTTCTTGATGTTTCTACAACACCCTGAACACAGTAAGTACTCAGGAGGTACTTGTTAAATGAATTAGTGCAAGATGTGTAGAAAACATGGTTTTAGTTTTAATACATCCAAAGGAATATTCTCATAACTAAATAAGTTTTTTTTAAGTTGTTTTTTTTCTGCTGTTGAGCATTTTTTATGAAGCCTAGAGCTTCTCCAACTTTAATATGTATATGAATTATCTGGGGATCTTGTTAAAATCCTGATTCTAATTCAGTAGACCTGGGATAAGGATCTGAGATTCTGCATTTCTACCAAGCTCCTATGGGATGCTGATGCTACTGGTCCATAGAATATAGTCTTAAATAGCAATGTGCTACAGTTAAGATATGGGGTGCTAGGCTAGCAGTCATGAGATCTGAGTTCTCATCTCTGACATTAGCCATGTGGTTTTCAAGCCAAGTGATTTGTTTTCTTAGCTCCTGTCTCCACATCTATATAATGAGTAGGTTGGATCTACATAATTTCAAGGGCTCTTATAGCCTTAATATTTTAAGATGAAAGAGAAAGAAAGAAAGAAAGAAGGAAGGGAAGAAAGAGAGAGAGAGAGAAAGAAAGAAAGGTAGGAAGGCAAAGAGGAGAAGGAGAAGGAAGAGGAGGAAGAAGAGGTAGGAGGAGGAGGAGGTGGAGGAGGGAAGGAAGGAAAAATTTAGAGAATGCTCAGTTTGTCTCTAGAAATCCTAGGGAGGCTGAATTACTCCTTTCCAAAGTTGCACAGGTAATTTGGCATAGCTAAATTGTGATTCAGTTGATTTCTGATTTCTAGTAGAGTTATTTTCCACTATCATTTCTTTTATCATTATTAATTATTTTTGTGGGTTGCATACAATTTGCCTGATGCAATGCTAAGTGTTAGGAATACAAAGATGAGTAAATTATCATATTTTACTATCAAATCTCTTGCCTGCTTGAGAGTTTTCCATGCTTCAGGGTGACAACCAACTAATCAATGCAAATGTCTAATATGTGTGTTAATATGCTAGTCCTTTCTGCTCAGTGATATAAAATACTAATGATTACAATAGAATGTTGGCAAAGACGGCCCCAATTCTCTAACTTTCTCCTATCCATTTCCTTTGCTATGTGACTTTCTAGTTTATCATATCAAAAGGTGAGACTCCCCCCCCTCCCGCCCCCACTTCCTGATTTTAGGCTGGCTTGGCACTTGCTTTGAATAATAGAATGCAGTGGAAAGAATAAAATGCCAGTTCTAAGTTCTGGCTGCAAGAGCTCTTGTCCATTTATGTTTCCTCTTTTGGACTACTGCCACCAGCATTAGACAAGCCTGGGACAGACTCCTGGAGGATGAAGGATCACAAGGAGTGACCAACTGTCCCAGCTGAGGACAACCCAGACCAGTCTCAGCAAGCCCTCACACAGATATGTGTGAAAGCCCAAGCAAGAGCAACAGAGTTGCCTACCCAGTCCACTCTTGAACACAGATGCATGAGTGAGCTCAGCTGAAACCTGAAGAATTGCCACTTTATGCCCATCCATAAACTTCTGAACAATAACAAATGCTTATTAAGGCCAATTAGTGGGCGCCTGGGTGGCTCAGCTGGTTGGGTGACTGCCTTCAGCTCAGGTCATGATCCTGGAGTCCTGGGATCGAGTCCCACATCGGGCCTCCTGCTCAGCAGGGGGTCTGCTTCTCCCTCTGACCTCTCCTCTCGTGCTC
>ML108950.1:0-17377 GCA_003697995.1 Taxidea taxus jeffersonii | reverse complement strand
AAACAAACAGATTAAAAAACAACCAGTCTCATTTTAGGGCAAAATTACTTTCTTTTTCCTCCACAAAATTGTATTCCCATTTCTCATACCATTCCTATGAAACCACATCTCTTACTTTCCTTACATACAGAGTTATTTCCCTTAGGACCTCCAGAAGTTTTGATTATATTTATTAGGATTCTAAATGCTTAGAAACCTTCATTTCTAGTAAAAACTAAGTAGTACAGTCGGTCATATCATTTTTTAAATTTGCACATTTATGAATAAACCCCAAAATTTTTAGAAATTTGCTTTTTTGTAGTGCAATCTTTTTAAAAAGCATAAAATATGTTTACTAACAGACCCAAATTTATCCTTAGTTTCTCTATAATAAGACACAAGTACATAAACCTATGTTTAATAATAAAAAATGTTCTGTCAAACAGTAAGTGATATATAAATGTTACTTGTTCTGAACATTATACCCAATTTATTTTCACAAAATAATATCTTTAATTACTGAGAAGTCATTACCCCCTTTATAAGCACAATAACAACTACCTTATGTACATTATATGGTTTTTAAATTCCTTTTATTTAATCTATCACATTTTGATTCTCCAATGATGCCTGAAAATACATATTGTTATTTTCTCATTTTGCAGATGGGAAGACTCTGCTGTTTTCTGAACAATGGTATTTCTAAAGCTAAGATCATGAACAGGTTTGCTAAGAAAGGAACCCCACCATTTTGGAGGTTTTTTTTTTAAAGATTTATTTATTTATTTGAGGGAGGGAAAGAATGAGAGAGTGCATGTGAGCGGGAGGAGGGGTAGAGGGAGAGAGAGAATCTCAAATAGAATGCACACTGAGCTCTCTGGAGCGATGTCCCTCCGTTAACAAGTCAGGAAATGACAGATGCTGGCAAGGATGTGGAGAAAGGGGAACCCTCCTACACTGTTGGTGGGAATGCAAGCTGGTGCAACCACTCTGGAAAACAGCATGGAGGTTCCTCAAAAAATTGAAAATAGATTATGACCCAGCAATTGCACTACTGGGTATTTACCCTAAAGATACAAACGTAGTGATCCGAAGGGGCACGTGTACCCAAATGTTTATAGCAGCAATGTCCACAATAGCCAAGTTATGGAAAGAACCTAGATGTCCATCAACAGAAGAATGGATAAAGAAGAGGTGGTATATATATACAATGGAATACTATGCAGCCATCAAAAGAAATGAAATCTTACCATTTGCGACGACATGGATGGAACTAGAGGGTATTATGCTTAGCGAAATTAGTCAGTCGGAGAAAGAGAACTATCATATGATCTCCCTGATATGAGGAAGTGGAGATGAAACAGGGGTGGGGGTTAAGGGGGTAGGAAAAGAAAAAATGAAACAAGATGGGATCGGGAGGGAGACAAACCAAAAGAGACTCTTAAAGTCATAAAACAAACTGAGTGGGGTGGGGGGGAGGGGGATTGGGAGAGGGTGGTGGGGTTACATTATATGTTTAAATAAAAATAAAAAAAAATAAAAAAATTTAAAAAATTTTTTAAAAAAAGGAAAGGGAAAAAACAAAAAAGAATGCACACTGAGCATGGAGCCCATGGAAGGGCTTGATGTCATGACCCTGAGATCAGGACCTGAGCTGAAACCAAGAGTCAGACACTTAACTGACTGAGCCACCAAGTGCCCCACAGAGGTTTTTTTGTTTAGAGTCAAACCTGGTGAATAAATCAGATCTTTGGCTTCTATTACCTGGCAGAAGTCTTACCTAGCATTACAATTTTTTCATAACAGCTATGGTCTATAAGGTGTCATTCTTTTTTTTCCTAAGACATTTTTAAAATGACAAAAAGATAATAGTTCCTCTGAAATTGCATCCTGGCCTAGTATTTATATTCTTAAGTCATTAGATTATCTATTTGATGATGTTAATGGACTAAACATACAATTAAATTATTATCCTCACAGCTCAAGCTGTGAATTTTAATTTTTGATTATGTAGTTGTTTTGGCTGATAATGTGGGCACTGGGCTCAGGCAATCTCTATCTGAAATATGTACAATGGCCTAATGATAATCCTATACTTCTTTTGACCATATCTTATCATCATTCTAGTTGTACAGTATTTTGATAGAATGACAGACAGTTGCTATTGTGACATCATAATAGCTGCCATTTGTAAGAGCTGACTGTGTCAGCACTCATTTTGTTCTCACAAGAGCCCATTGGAGGAGATCTGTTATTACTCCCATTTTATAGACAAGGGAACCGAAGCACAGACAGATTGAGTAAATTGCCTGAAGTCACACAGCTGATAAGTGACATGATTGGAGTTTTAGCTTAGGCCATGGGAGTAGAAAATTCTTATACTATACATCTATTTTTTGTACTATAAGCTTTTCTTTAAGTGAGACACCAAGAAAAATGATATGTGTTCACAAGCAGTATAAAAACTCCCCCACAGAAATCTAGCAGTCAATTCCCAGTAGGATGTTTCTCTATGTTGAAGATGTAGACATGTTGAAGATATAGAACTAAAAGAAATGTTCCCTCCTAGTGAACCTGAATGTTCATGGTGGAGAAGATCCTTCTGGAGGGTGTGGAGGGTAGAGCTGGTGTTATAAATTCTGAAGGTTATAGTGGGAAGGCAATTGATAGTAGCCCATGAAATGACTTCATTTCAAGGCACTACTATCCAGATTTCACTTAGGTCTGCTAGTCCTTGAAACATGGGCAGGCTTACTTCTAACCTCAATTCTTCAAACTAAGAAAGCACTAGGCCACTCCAGAATTTCTTCTTGCAGTCCTTTTGTCCGCATCTCGTGGTTTCTACTTACTTCCATGTCAACCCAGACATAGATGTCAAACCCTTCACACGAATCCACAGGAAAGCCAATCCATACCAGTTATGGATTGAATTGTGTCCTTCAAAAATTAGTATGTTGAAATTTTAACTCCTGATACTTCAGAATGTGATCTTATTTGGAGACTGAGTTATTGCAAATGCAATTAAGTTAAGATGAGGTCATCCCATACAGGGATGGGGGGGGGGTCCTAACTTATAGAGCAAATTTGAACATAAATACAGATGCAGAGATCTGGGTGATGCTTCTATATGTCAAGAAACAACAAAGATTACCAGCAAAATCGCCAGAAGCTAGCAAAGAGGCATGGGATGAAAGGATTCTCAGAAGTACCCTCAGAAGGACCCAATCCTGCTGACACCTGGATCTCAGACATGTAGCCTCCAGAACTGTGATGATAAATTTCTATTTCTTAGTCACTTGGTTTGTGATACTTTGTTATGGCCCCCCTAGTAAATGAAGACACCACCAAACATTTCCACAGTTGAAAAGATTTTACTGAAGATACTTGGGGAAGGGGGAGGCACATCATAGGGAGAGGTCATATCACACAGCCCAAAGCACCCCCCCCCCTGTTTAATGGCCCCATCTCTCCCCCCACTCTCTCTCCTTCTCATCTCCCCCATCCTGGTTTAATCTCTAAATATTCAGTTTCAAATATGTCTCTATCTCTTTTTTTTAGAGTATTTCCCCTTCTTTTGAAGTTGAGGCTACAACCAACATCTAGGTCTTGGGGCTCAGCTGCTAGCCTAATCATTCATCAAAGTACATGTCAAACACGCACAGTTCATTCACCTAGAGAAATTCCTGTGTCAAATGTTACAGTAAGAAGCACTTTCTAGATGGCCTGGCTTCAAATCTTGGTTTGGCTACTTATCAGCTATGTGAACCCGAGCAAGTTACTTCACTTCTCTGAAATGAGGAAAATAATACTAATAGTAATACCACTGCATAGTGTCTGCCTCAGGTTTGATGCCTCCTACCCCCAAAAGAGACTCTGAAGGAGAAATTTGTGTACAGATGGTGCACTGGGCAAGGCTCTCAATAGTAATAGCACTATAAGGGAGTAAAAAGAGCAAGAGAGAGAGGATTGACTTGGGATGCAGATACAACTAGGTCCTCACCTTTTCCCATGGGGAGCTCTGCCATCAGAGTGATCTCATATCAAGGCAAGGGGGCCATGCCTCTGTCCAATCTCACTTACAACAACTAGTCATTGGAAGTGGACTACACCCTTCGAGTGTTCATAACCTTTGGCAAGGCAGTTCCCTTTAGCTGAAAGCAATTTTTTGAGAGCAACACAGCTCTGAGCAGTCAGTCACCAATACTGTCTTGATAGCTGGGTAATGTGTGCTTTGGCTGTCTATCAAGTTTCCAGGCAGGCAGGAAAGTTCCCAGGTGACACCTCACAGCATTTACTACAGGGTGATTGTGAACATGAAACAAGTTACTATGTAAAATATGATTGGAGCAGTAGCTGGTGTGTGTAATAAGCACTGCATGCATGAGAACCATGCTGTACTCAAGGTCCACATGAGCAAGTGGTAGCTTTATGTAGTTAAATACAGTGTACAAGATAATTTCGCATGGATTTTTGATTCTTACAGAGGCCCTGGAGTTGAGTGAAGTACTAGATATCTCAACTCAAATGCCTTCTGTGAGGAAACTAAGTCTCCGAGCAGTTAAATGACTTGCCCAATGCCACTCAGGAGGTAGGGACCTTGTCCTCTCTCTTTCTAATTTCTTCCTCTTGATATGTAACTATACCTAATTTGGGACGCCACAAGTACCCAGGTGCAGGCTCAGTCTCACCAACCCTAATCTAAGGACAGATGGTTTTAAGGATTTATAATGCCCTAGTCCAACACTAGGATTCAGCCTTCATGGTCTTGTGGTTGGCTTGGCCCTCCCTTGAGCCATGCTGAAGTCACAAAGATGGCTGATGGGGATGCAGGCATTTCACCAGGGAAGGTTGACCAGCTGGCTATAAGAGCCCTTGTGAGGTACCCTTTACCTTAATGGGTTCTCTGTGTTGTTTCATATGTCTGGCCTGCCCCTTCAAAGAACTGATTTTGTATTATCTGAGAGTAGAGAAGACTTTCATGAGAAGGGTACACAGAAAATACAGTAAATACAGAAAAGGCTGGTGTTCAAATCTTCTTAAAGTAGACTGGGAGACTTCTGTTTTTTTTTAATTATCCAAAATATTTGAATCCCCAGAGCAATACATTTTTTTTTTCTGCCGACAAACTAATCAAACATTTGCTTGGTGAACATAACAACAGGGCAAATGGAGTTGACAGGTCTTGAGAAATATATCTCAACTAAGATGCTGGGAGACCCTTTTCTCTTGTAGAGGAGTGCTGGCCTAGCCTGCCTTAATGCTTTTGTCTGGAGATTGGAGGCCCCACAACTCTGGTTAGGGTTGTACATGCATTGTGGGTCTTCATCTTTGGGACTCTCATTTCATTGTGTTCCATGGTTGACCAACTTGCCTTTTGAGACCATCACATTAATAACTCTAATGAGTTTATAGGGAAGGCCTGATCTAACCAGATGGCCATTCTGCATCCTTAGAGAGATTTTGCACATCTCTGTGCTTACTTCATAGCTTACCTCTCAGAGGGCAAGGTTATGCTCTTTATTTAGAGAGATAGCAGAGTAAGCAGAGTGTTTAGAGCTCATGCTCTGAAATTAGATTTCCTGGGCTTACATCAGCTTGCCTTTTGCTAACAGTGTGACCTGGGACTAGTTGTTTTCATTTGATATGACTCAGTTCCTTTAGCTACACAATGGAGGTTATAGTAGTACAGACTTTATAGGGTTGTTTAAAGATTTAATAAAGCAATTGGTTTAAAACACTTGGAAGGGTAGCTGGAAAAAACTAATGCCCAATGAATCTTAATTAATGATATATATCTTACAGACTATTGCTTACAAACTAATAGAGAGAATATTTACTGAGTGCTACTATAATCCAGGCAGTGTTATAAGACTTTTACTTGAATATCAGTTAAATCCTCCAGAACTCAGTAGATTGGAAAATATGTTCAGTCTATTTTATTGGTAAGGAAATGAAGACAGAGAGGTTAGAAACCATAGCCAAGAGGCAGAGCTGACAATCTAGGGAATCAAGATTATCATTTCTATGTGTCACTTATATGTTCCAATCCTATAAATGAACTTGAACACTGCCATCTGTGCTGGGGTCCTTTCCTTGGTAACATTGTGCCTCAAACTTGTGTCCTACAGTGCTTTTTCCAATCACAGAAAGACAAGAACTAGATCTTTCATGTCACCAGGAAGCTGGAGTTCTACTACCTATTGTTTCATATCCCTGTTTCTTCAGTTTGCTTGTCCCCCCATCTAAGCAGTACCGTGTCCCAAGTTTCCCTTATCCAGGCTACCCAAACTGCTAGGGCTCTTCTGACTCTGTGTTGAAGTCCTCCAATAGCAACTGTTATGTAAATTTTCACCTGCTCTCTGATGTACCTCCTCAGGGTAACATATTCCACCAGTCCAACTGCACTTCCTTCAAATACAGGCAATTAAGGCCACCTTCTTAGGCCTCATTGCCTGCCCTACCATACTCCAAGTGGGGGATGGTCATAGGTCTTGGGGTCCTTTGCATTGCCTGATGGGTAGTTCTTAACCAGGAAGTCCGTACAGGTCTTAAGATATGATTGTAAAAGGAGTAATTGGAATTGAACCCTTGTCTTCTGACTCTACATTTGTCATTGCAGGTGAGGTTGAAAAATGGTGGCTGGAGTTGGTTGTTTGGGGGTAGACTACAAGGATGGGGGTAGGGCCTGGAGACTGAGACCCAAGGCTCGAGCAAGATGTTTTTACCAATGTAGTAAAGGATCCTGGGAGCTAAAAGACTAAACCAAAATCCTCTTAAAACAGAGGAGGCCCAAACCCCATTGGAAACTGCATGGTCAGAGAATTAAGAGGTAAGGTTTGAGACTGAATCATGTAGAGAGAACTCAGTGTTAGCTGAAGACAGCTCAGAGGACAAGCAGGCCATAAATGAGCAAGAGGAAGTTCCAGATGACTCTCAATTATCGTTGCTCTTTGTAACCCACATCTTTCAGATGTGTGTGCATGGGGTGGGGACATTCCAAGGAACTGAAAGGGCCTGTGATTAGTGGGACAGGCTCAGATCCTTTCTCTCGGATTCTTTTCTGCCACCTCATCATCTTGAGTCTTAACAGCAGGTATGGTGTTTAGCTGTAGAAAAGACTCTTCAAGAGTTTCCAATCTGTTAAATATTGCTGAGTCCTATTGTTGGAGAGAGAAGGTAGAATTTTCTTTTTGTGACTGATGAAAGTATGTTATGAGGCTCTGATACTGTCAGGATTTTGATATCACTCTTGGGCAGCTTTAGATGATTGGGCACCGTATTGCTGCTTCAAGCTCTGCAATCGCCCTTCAAAAGCATTGGATTGTTTCATGTCCATGTACTTTTGTCTGTGCCATCCCTTCTACTGGTTGTACCCCTTTCTCTCTTTCTGAAACAGCTGAAAGATTCTCTGATTTGGTGCTTCCTAGCTTTGTGTGCATGCTTCTGTTGTAATAATATCTAATATTTATTGTACGCTATGCATCGCACACAACCAATTTATGAACCAAGTGTTACCGTTATCTTCATATAACAAATAAAAACTGAGACTTTAGGGAAGTTCCTAATTCTCCCAAGGTAATCTATCTCAACAAAATTCAAACCTAGATGCCTGACTGCAGAACCAAAGTTTTAACCACTATGAAAGCCATCTCCAGGCCATACATGCCTTCATTCATCCATCTTGCAAATATTCATTGAGGGCTTCCTATATACAAGGAACCTCTTGGCCCTGAGAATACAACAGTGAGCAAAATGGATAGAATTTCTACCTTCATGGAGTTTGCATTTCACTGGGGAAGCTGACAGTAAACAGATGTGTACATATGTAATGTAATTCCAGGAAGCTGTAAGTACAGTAAAAAAAAATAACACAGGAGACAAGAATAGACAACATGAGGGAGTTGTTCTTTTAAGTAGCAGAGTGATGGAAGGCTGCTCTGAGGAGGGGATGTCTTGGCAAAAACCTGACTAAATGGCATTATTTTCCACACCGCTAAAAAGGTGATCTCTCTTTCAAAGGCAGGGTGTGGTTTATTTCTGTCTCCCCAACATTCTTCCAGCTTTACCCAAAAATGATTGTACCCAAAATGATTGTATAATAAAAAGAAGAATATGATGGTGAATGCCAAACAATGGGCTAGAAAGTCATGTCTGAAGTAACAAGCGATTTTTGAGAGCATTTTCCTAGGGATTTAATTGGAGGAGAATGGAGTGAGCAAATGTTCATCTTAACTCCTCGCATTTCAAGACCCACTGTAACTTCCTGAAGCCAAGAAATACATGCTATCCCTTCTCCCCAGTGTTTTCCGTGGCTTGTATCTTCATTGGTTAAAAATATTTTCAACCCACAATCCACAGTAGGGAGACTTGGTCAGCTTGCCTTTTTTTTTTCCTTATGGAACTTTAAAAACAGGAATGATTCTGTCTACTGAATATTGCTATAGCTACCTACAGCACCAAAGTTCTTGAAAGCTGGAATGATCAAAGCGGATTGAGTTCTGAAACTATACTTGTCAAGGCAGCATGTTTGATACTTTAGTCAGGTACACCTTAATGATTTCATCATCTCACACCAACTCCTAGAAGGAATTTGCTTTATTCATGCATACCAAATAACGGGGAAACAGAAGCCCTTGAAGTTTCTTGGTAATTGGGAGGCTAGAGAGGGCTTGGAGAGTCATTCAGCTTTTCATTCATATCTTTGTCTCTTCCTAGGTGTTAAGATAGTATAAACCAATAACCAATTCTGTTCAAACCAGTAAGAAAGCTAGAGGCTAGCTCTGCAAATGGAAGCCATTTCTGAAAAGTAAATAAAAATTGGACAGACCTCATAAAATGACTCTAGGGGAAAAGTAAGAGTTATTTGCAATTTTCATTTAATTAACCTGTTTAGATTTCCCTATTAATGTATGAACTTCATGCTGAGCCTCTGCAGATTCAAACAAGGTCACAAGGGAATGAGAGAGAGAGAGAGAGAGATAGGGAGGGAGACCAGGGACCAAAGACAGGGGCAAAGGTAGGAATGGAAGAGTGACAGGCTAAACACTTGGACTGATTCAGATGTATTAAATTTTGATGTGGCAGCATCCATGACAGAAATTGCCAACATTTACCGAGCACACTCTAAATATCCTGATCAGTCCCAGAGTACAATCTTTTCCCATTTTGCCTTTCCAACATCTCTGTTTTACTGCTCCCACATACTGAAGTGCACACAGTCAGATGCCAGATGGGGGCTGTCTCATGCTCTAAAATTACCCAACATGCCATTGATTAAGACCATTCAGAGCTCATCCAGAAGTCTACCTCAGGGAGTTAGAAATAAGTATGTGATTCTCTTTATAGACTGATGTGTAAATTATGAATTTGCCTTTTAATGAAAGACACTTTAATATTTTATTTCTTAGTCTGGCAAGATATAGTACCTTCAGGATAAGAAGTGTCACTCCCCACTCCTGAAGCCATGACCGACATTGTTAATCAATCTCCATACTCTCTTTCTTTGGTCCTTGTCTTGGCCACAGAATAACTTACAAAATAGTGCTCCAGGCAGCAACTACCACCTGATCAGGGTAAGATTGCGACTGAAACCACCTTGTCATCTTTGTTCTACATGGCGTTCTGTTTTACTTACAGCTATATATTTATATGTAGGATCCTCACATGTCATCCTATCATATGCCTTAATAGATAATATATTTAAAATTAATAAACACCTTAAGTCTGCATGATTAAATAAGACTGCATAGTTATCATTGCTTGGATGAACAGCATTAAAATGCATGATTTAATTTATACCAGAATATCAGGAAAACCTGTTAATGTTGAGGTCTACCCTTTTATAAGCTTCAGAAGTGTTGACTAACCAGCTTTGGAGTTTGGTGAGGGCAATGGAAAGTTCTAAGATACAAGAGTGTTAAAAAAAAAAAAGAAAGAAAAGAATGAAGTGTGTGTGTGTGTGTTTGGAAAACGTAGAGAAAGGCCGCTTCTCTACACACACATGTACACACACACACGCACACACACGCACACACAAATAATCCCATTTAGTATTTATGACCATAACATATGCCTTGCATAAGGGGAGAGTCTTCATTCATAAGTTTCATTTGTGTCAAATTATTTTGAAGTTTTACTGGAAAAGTCAAAATGGGAAAGTCAAAAGGCTGTAGGAATCAAAGGTCTTTTGTGTGAATCTTGGTGTGCCATTGATGTTTGCCTGTAGAAATCTGGGGAAATTCTTTACCATATTAAAGTTGGTTTCTTTTGGAAATATCTACCCTCCAATTTTTTTTTTTAAGATTTTATTTATTTATTTGACAGAGAGAGATCACAAGTAGGCAGAGAGGCAGGCAGAGAGAGAGAGAGGGAAGCAGGCTCCCTGCCTAGCAGAGATCCCGATGCGGGACTCGATCCCAGGACCCTGAGATCATGACCTGAGCCGAAGGCAGCAGCTTAACCCACTGAGCCACCCAGGCGCCCTTACCCTCCAATTTTTTAATGGGGATTAAATGAGATGAATTTCTCTGGCAACACTTTGATTTTAATGCTCATATGGGTTCTTTTTGATGAATGGTAGGTGGAATACTTATTAAAACATAAAACACATAATATCTATTGCTATACATCAGCATTATGACCATTTTTAATTTTGAATTAAAGTTTTAAAATACAGAGCTTTCTGTGTAATGTGTTTCTTATAGAAGCAGTATCATTGAACTTATGTAATGCTTTATAGTATTTCTATTTCCTTTTAATTTCCTAGGTTTTGAAAACATTACATATGAATCAGTGTAGATTCACAGCAGCTTCTATTAGACCTTTACTCACAGGTGTGAGAAGCCACGTAGTCACCACTAGCCTGCCCGTGTGCCTGGGATAGTTACAGGTGACACTCGGTGTATTTCAGAAAATTAAGCAGTGTCATGTCTTCATATTTGTCTCAAATTAAATTTGGATTCAAATTAAATTTGGATTTCAACTCAGTGCCTTTGTGGTTTAGCCATAGCCAAATAAACTGCATTCAGTTTATTTACTGTTCAGTCTATGGTAGTGAGCTGAACTGACTAAACAGTCTACAGAAAAACTGAGTCCCTCACTGTGCTCTTTCTTGATTATTTTTTCCTTTAGAAGATTTGTTAACACAACTATGTTTTTCTGTCTGTATTAATGAAAACAGGGCTTAGGTGCAGCTTACCAAAGTGAATGAGATCAGCTGTGAAAAGTAACTTTCAGGTACAAAACATTAGATTTGAGAAGGAGCTTTCTCAGCCCTTTAAAAGGCTCCTCACCAAAATATTCTTTCCCCGAGAACTGAGCAGGACTGCTCTCTTAAATCTCCACCTGCATCCTTTTTTTTTTTTTTTTCCTGATGGATCCACCTGTATCATTGATGCCAACATTTCTTTCTTGTGATTTTTTGTGGTTTGCCTGTTAACACCCTGCCTTCACTTCTTTTTCTTTTTTTTTTTTAAAGATTTTATTTATTTATTTGACAGACAGAAATCACAAGTAGGCAGAGAGGCAGAGAGAGAGGAGGAAGCAGGCTGTCCGCAGAGCAGAGAGCCCGATGCGGGGCTCGATCCCACAACCCTGGGATCATGACCTGAGCCGAAGGCAGCGGCTTTAACCCACTGAGCCACCCAGGTGCCCCCCTGCCTTCACTTCTTAACCACCACTGGTTAATCTGACTGGCTTTAGACTGTGCTCCGCAGGCATGAGCCCTGAAGTTTCTTGGGGTTGCATTCTACAATGCCCCAGAATGTGGCCAGAGAGTATTACAGCATTCACGTGGCTCATGCTCATGCCAGAAGCAAAGGAAGCACTTCCAGTCTTTGTTTTCCTCTGAAGGTTTCTCCTGGAAGGGAACCTTGGATGACTAGAAATAGCTGGTGTGAGAGAAGTCACTGATTGCAATCAGAATTGAATTCAAGGCTTAGTGTCACTAATTAGAGAGGGCCACTGTCCATGGCTGACCTTAGCCTTGATGTTCACCTTCTGCTCTTCCAGTGCTGACACTGGGCTCCTCATTGCACCCTGCTCTGTGGACCTAAATTAACAGAGGTTGCCCAAGATAATATAAGTACTATGTTACAGCATGCTTTTGGATTTGTGTTTTTCATCTTTAAGACACAAGAGAAAATCAGAATGAGGAAAAGCTGTGGAACTGTGCACTTCCATCTTCCATCTCCACATTTAGCTTCTTCCCTATTCCCAAGGTCATGATGGAAATATAGAAAATGTTATTTCCCATGTTGACCAAAAATGGCACCTTCAAGTTTGGCAGCTCCTCCTCACACTATGTGGATTTACATCTTTCTTAGTCAGAGGCAACTGGTTTGACCAGTATCTACTTATTTTTATTTTATTGTAATAAGTGTTTACTATTTACAAAATACACATAGATGAGTAACTTTATCCTGACACCAAAGTCATCAGCTAAACATAGCAATAACAATAGGAAATTGGCAAAAAGGTTTGTGTTTATGTGGGAAATCTGAGTACAAATAATGGAGAAGTAGAGTTCAACGTTCTGAACAGCTGATAAGTTACGTATGTTGTCACATGTTACACAAATAATTGGCATTGCTCTGAATCTTGAAAACAATACATACAGCCCCATAGGTCTCACTAATCCCAAGATGGGCCAAAGAGACTCTTGCATTGGGGCCTCTTCTCTGCTCTTTCCTTGACTGGCAGTACTTTCCATCCAGCTATTTTTCTGCCCAACTCCTTCTATCTCTCTTTTTTGTTTTTAGGTTTCAGTTCACTTGGTATGTTAGTAGATCAGCTGCTTCTCAGCACCCTATATACAATGACACTCTATCATCCCTAACCATTTTCTTTTAGATGAGCACTAGCTAAATGCTAGCTTAGCTACCTAGCTAATTAGTTAGCAAAGACTTGGCTTTGAATTTTAGCTCTGACCCTGAAAAGAATAAGGCATAAGGTTAGCTCTTTCTTTTTAAAATCAACTTTACTTAGGTATAATTAATATACAACAAAATATACCCATTTTAAATATACAGTTTTAATGACTTTTGACAAATGTATATTCTATGTGGCTACCAGCACAATCAAAACATAAAATATTTTATAAAAGGTATAAAATATTTCCACAGCCCCCCCAAATTCCCTTGTGCATCTTCCTAATCAAACTCTTGCATACCTGCCCCAATGTAAGCCCCAGACAACTACTTACATGCATCTCTAGAGATTAGTTTGTATTTTCTAGAACTTCAGATAAATAGAATCAGACAGTATGTATTCATATTGCTTTTTCTGCTCAGTGTGATGTTTTTAGATTCATCCATGTTGTTGTGTGTCCTAGGAGTTCATGCCTTTTTTTATTGATGTATTCTACTGTATGAAATTTATTTATTCATCCTCCTGTTGATGGACAATTGCTTATTTCTGGTTGGGGCTGTTATGAATAAAGCTGCTGTGGACACCGATGTACAACTCTTTGTGTAGACATCAGTCTGTATTTCTCTTGGGTAAACACTTAGGGATGGAATTACTAGGTTGCCCATGTCAAGTCTATGCTGAACTTTATAGAAAACTGCCAAAATGTTTTCAAAAGTAATTATACCAACTGAGACATTTCTTAGTATTGGGTTGTTCATTTGTAAAAAAAAAAAAAAAAGTGTTTGACTCAATGACCTCTAAATTCCTTTCCAATGGTTTTTACCTCTAGGTACTTACTACGGAAGATTTCTGACCCTTGCCTGTCTTGAGGTACTAGGCTTTCTTAATCCCCTTTTTCTTTCATATATCTTAATTTCTGTACATCTATCATGTTCCTGTAAGTGATGATGATGATGATGATGATGATGATGAGGGGAGC
Organism: Taxidea taxus jeffersonii; assembly: GCA_003697995.1. Lineage (NCBI taxonomy): Eukaryota > Metazoa > Chordata > Mammalia > Carnivora > Mustelidae > Taxidea > Taxidea taxus. The sequence goes on along the minus strand of ML108950.1, from coordinate 3,552 downwards.
AAATTATCATTTTTTGAGAAATTATATGTGTCAGGCACAATGGGCAGTGTTTAACTTGACTTTTCTCACTTAATCCTCACAACAAGCATTTGCCATAGATACCATTTTTATAATCACTTTTTGTGATGAAGAAACTGAACCTCAGGGAACTTAAATAACTTCCCCCAAGTTAACAAAGCTATTAAGTGGTACAGCTGGGAAGTAAAACTGGGCCTGATCACTTCTATTTTTTTTTTTTTTAAGATTTTATTTATTTGTTTGACAGAGGGAGAGAGAGATCACAAGTAGGCAGAGCAGCAGGCAGAGAGAGGGGGAAACAGGCTCCCCGCTGAGCAGAGAGTGCAGGCTTGATCCCAGGACTATGAGATCATGACCTGAGATGAAGGCAGAGGCTTAACCCACTGAGCCACCCTGATCAGGCGCCCCTGGGCCTGATCACTTCTAAATTACTAATTTCTTAGTGCTTGTTCTGGTTTTCTGGTTTCTACTTCTCCATCTTTTATCTGACCTTCCGGTCTGCCTGGCTGTATTCTGGACCTCCTTCACCTTCTCAGCATTGTTTACCAGTTTTTTCTTGCACACTCTGGCATGACATCAGTGTTCAATGACCCAGCAACTTTCCAGAAGGCAACAAAAAAAGCAATTTAGAGAGTGAGGCAGGCTTAAGATCATCTTACTTATGTCAGCTCCATTAAGTTTTTATTAACAGTCAGAATGGGACTTCTTGAATCAGCATAATGCCAGTAAGCATTGCTTTGAAAAAAGAAATGGTTAACTATTAAGGTATCTTGTCTACATTTTATCTGAATCTAGAGAACCCAGTCTTTTCAAAACATCTTAGAGGTCATTGCCAATTTTGCACTGGACAATTAGCATCTTCTTTCTCATCAAGTGGTGAAATTACCATGTTAGCTCTTTGCATGAATCAGAACATATTATTGGCTCTTCATGCTTTACTATGCAGTCATCATTAGGCATAACACGGACTCAGATATTGAGTATTATCATTTAGATTAGTAAAGTATTGTGTGAATATCCTAAGCATTTCCCATTCAATTATTTTTCAGTATAGTCTCATGAGGCGAGAGGCAAGCCTATCACAGTATTGTACTTCATGTGCCCATGTAACATTTATGCCATGCTATGTGGCTTGTGAGTAAACCATTTTTCGCCTTCACATTATTTATAGTGCTAATCAAACAATACTATTAAAAAATTACTGACCTTAAAGAATTCTGATGGGAGTTTTGAAATTGCTTTTCCTGAAATGACCTCTGTTCTACTCTACATCTAGAGACTTGAGGAGTAAACTCAAATCCCACAGCCCCCATGAGCCTATTCTGACTACTTTATTTTTACTCTTCTCATTCTTTGAATTCCTAGATCCTTTACAGATACCCCTGGAAATTTTAAAATTTAATTATGTGTTGTATATTATCATTTGTGTTTCACTCATAGAGAGACATTGTGGCATACAAGAAAAGAGTATGAATACTGAATCCAGATAAATACTGGCTTTGCCACTTAAAAACGATGTAATTGGGCAAGTTTTACATCTTCTGTAGGACTCAATTTCCTTATCTTAAAAAGAAGACAGTTGTGCTCACAAATTATGGTAATAATAGCTGTCTCATGTGGTCCTTTGCAAACAATAAGTGATATAGTATTTGAATATGAGCATTGCTAAACGCTAAACAAATGGTACTCCCTCATCTGTCTTCACCCCACGCAGACTTTAGATTCCCTGAGGCTGAGCCATGTCCAATGCCTTTGAATATACTGTATCCACTCAATCATTTAATAAAAATTTACTTAGCACCTTACTATGTACTGAGCAATATACTCAGCATTGTGAATAGAGTCAAACAAACCATCCCTTTCCTTGTGGACTTCTGGTCTAGCAAAGAATGTAGACATATAGTAAATAAAAACATAATTACATGTTTTCACAAACATTCGGAACATCAAGGAGATCTCCACACTATTAATAAAATCAAGGATTCAAAGCAATTCATTCCTAAGATCTTGCTAGAGAATAGAGAAAAAAAATATCTATAATGATGCCTCCTCTTGCTCACCGATCTTCATATTTGTACTTCTTCTGCATTTGCCTCATAAATATTTTGGAATTGAATAAATAGAGGCATAGTATAGACAGACTCTGGATTCCCCCCCCCCAGTCATGTTACAATCACAATTGTTTCAAAGTATGCTATGGTAAGAAATAGCACTTGTGAGTGTCAATGTTTCAGTTTTTACAGTTATTTGGCCATTTTTGTGATCTGAAGTTGAGTGCCTGATAATGTCAGGACTCTCTTTATAATCATTATCATTACTTGAGTGTCTACCGTGGGTTAAGCACTGCATTAGGTACCTAGAATGAGTTTGCATTGAAGACACATAATTTACATAGGGAATCAACATGCACATTTAATTGAAAAGTTAAATGGTAATGTACAGCAAGTCTATTTCTAGTGAGAAAAGGTTAAAAACTAAAATTACTAGATAAAATAAAAAAATCTTTTCATAAAAGCATTGAAGATCTAACATGGAAAAGTAAGGAATTATTTAAGAGCTAGGATTTAGAGAGGTGAGCAAATCACTGCTTTGCCCTGAAGACATTTGCCAATCTAGTTTAAATTAAGATATCAAACACAGCTGGGTGTTTGAAGAGCTCAAAGGGAAATGGAAGTGGAAGTTCAGAGCTAGCCCAAATTTGCTAAATCCTTGTAAATGTGGTAGTAGTGTCTGGTCCCTCTCCTAGGGCACTAGATTTGGTCACTTACTCCCCTACCCCCACCACAATGTTGGGCAGACGGGTCAGTAGAAGCCAAGTGAAGTCAGAGACCTAAAATACAACCTAAATTGAATATCAAAGTGCTTGTTTCAAGGAGAAAGGAAATCTAAGGGTGAAGCAGTAGGATAAGACCAGGTACCCAGATCAGAGGAAGCAGGTTCAGAATGGAGAGTGGGAAGCAGAACCCAGATTTTTAGGTTTGGGGTTTGGGCAACTGAATCTTTCAAGGCCAATGAGCTGAGCTCAATGCATACTATGAATCAATCATAAAGGAGAAGAGTATTAAGAGTATTTAATATGTAGATCCTGTATTGTAAGCAATATTTGATAAAAAATTAAAATTTCAGCCCCCACTTCATCCCCTTCCCTCAACTTCAGCTGTACTAAAGAGTTAAATGTAAAATGTCTAACTATTACCACCCACAAAAAAGAAAAAGGAAAAAGGAAAAAGAAAAAAACCTCAAACAAACATATGTTACCGTGTGTTTCTGGAACAGGGAAGATTTTCTACATACAAAAGCTATGGTAAATATCAAGAAGAAAAGAGTAAAAGAAGTAATTCCATCAAAGGAAAAAAATTCCTGTGTTGAAAGCAAAAAAATAAAAATCTTGGGAATATATTTGCAGTAAATAGAGCCAAGTTATATTAATTAATATAAGTTAATTTTTTAATACACAAAGTTAAACTTTTAATACACAAACAACATATGAAATCTGAATTAAAACATTAAGATTCTAATAGGCATTAAACATGA
>ML108949.1:43431-88358 GCA_003697995.1 Taxidea taxus jeffersonii | reverse complement strand
TCTCCACTTCCTCATATCAGGGAGATCATATGATAGTTGTCTTTCTCTGATTGACTTATTACGCTAGGCATAATACCCTCTAGTTCCATCCACATCATCGCAAATGGCAAGATTTCATTTCTTTTGATGGCTGCATAGTATTCCATTGTATGTCCATCAACAGATGAATGGATAAAGAAGATGTATATAGATACAATATATGCAATTGTATATAATATATGCAATTGTATATAATATACAATATATATATTGTATCTATATACATCTTCTTTATCCATTCATATATATATTATATCTATATACAATAATACAATTGTATCTATATATATATTGTATATATATAGACGTGCACCCAAATGTTTATAGCAGCAATGTCCACAATAGCCAAACTATGGAAAGAACCTAGATGTCCATCAACAGATGAATGGATAAAGAAGATGTATATAGATACAACATATATATAGTATATATGTTGTATCTATCTATCTAACTATATATCTATGTATATATATATTGTATATATATGTATATATATATTGTATATATGTATATATATATTGTATATACAATATATTGTATTATATACATTGTATATATAATGTATACATTATATATACAATGTATATAGTATTATATACACAATGTATATATAATGTATATATACATATATATTGTATATATGTTGTATCTATCTATATATATATCTATGTATATATATTGTATATACAATATATTGTATATACAATATATATGTTGTATCTATATACATCTTCTTTATCCATTCATCTGTTGATGGACATCTAGGTTCTTTCCATAGTTTGGCTATTGTGGACATTGCTGCTATAAACATTTGGGTGCACGTCTATATATATACAATATATATATAGATACAATTGTATTATTGTATATAGATATATATATGAATGGATAAAGAAGATGTATATAGATACAATATATATATTGTATATTATATACAATTGCATATATTATATACAATTGCATATATTGTATCTATATACATCTTCTTTATCCATTCATCTGTTGATGGACATACAATGGAATACTATGCAGCCATCAAAAGAAATGAAATCTTGCCATTTGCGATGATGTGGATGGAACTAGAGGGTATTATGCCTAGCGTAATAAGTCAATCAGAGAAAGACAACTATCATATGATCTCCCTGATATGAGGAAGTGGAGATGCAACGGGGGGGGGGGTTTGGGGGGTAAGAAAAGAATAAATGAAAGAAGATGGGATCAAGAGGGAGACAAACCATAAGAGACTCTTAATCTCACAAAACAAACTGAGGGTTGCTGGGGGTGGGGGGTCAGGAGAGGGTGGCTGGGTTATGGACATTGGGGAGGGTATGTGCTATGGTGAGTGCTGTGAAGTGTGTAAACCTGGCAATTCACAGACCTGTACCCCTGGGGCTAATAATACATTATATGTTTATAAAAAATTTAAAAATTAATTTAAAAAAACTTTCTCCCTACCCTAAGATTAGAAATATATTCCATATATTTTCTCCTAAAAACAAAAGAAAGGTATTGCTTTTACCATTTAAGTCCTTGAATTAAAAGAGTTATTTTTGTGTATGGTACAAACTTAGAACTAATTTCACTTTTTTCCCCACAATGTGGAAATCCTTTTTTACCCCCCCAGGTTAATTTATTACATGGTCTTTTTCCCCCTTCTGACTTTCCATGCCTGGTCTTCCAAATATCAAAGTTCTACATATTGAACGGTCTGGTTTTTTTTAAAATTTAAATTCAATTATTTAACATATAATGTATTATTAGTTTCAGAAGTAGAGTTCAGTGATTCATCAGTCTTATATAATACCCAGTGCTCATTACATCACAGGCCCTCCTTAATGTCCATCACCCTGTTACCCCATCCTCCACCAACTCCCCTCAAGCAACCTTCTATTTGTTTCCTATGATTAATAGTCTTTTATGGTTTGTCTCCCTCTCTGATTTTGTCTTGTTTTATTTGTCCCTCTCAAGGATCTGTTTCTGAGGTCTCTATTGTGTTAGTTTGTCTCCTCTAGAAACACAGAATCTTTTTTTTTTTTTAAAGATTTTATTTATTTATTCGACAGAGAGAGAGAGAGGTCACAAGTAGGCAGAGAGGAGGAAGCAGGCTCCCTGTTGAGCAGAGAGCCCGATGCGGGGCTCGATCCCAGGACCCTGAGATCATGACCTGAGCTGAAGGCAGAGGCTTAACCAACTGAGCCACCCAGGTGCCCCGAAACACAGAATCTTAATACAGCTTCTTAAAAACTCAATCTCTGGTACTCTAAGTCTCCTTTCCTTATTCTTTGAAACATTGTGGCTAATCATGATTCCTTTATTCTTCCAAAACTAAATCCTGTAATCTTTAAAAGTTATTAATTTTTAAATCAGTTTTTTAATCTCTATGAAATAATGTTGAAGTTTTAATTAGAATTGCCTTGAATCTCTTGGCTCATTTTGTGAGAAAAGACATCTCTGTTGTTGAGACTTCCAACCCAGAGGCATGTTCTGTCTCTCCATTTATTGAGGTTTTCCTTATTTCTCATGGAGATGTTGCAGATTTTTTGTCCAATTTACCAGAATACTGTTTCTAATACAGAAGTCAACTGCATTCACAGACAATGACAATCATAGACTAGAATATGCAGTGGAAAAGAAGATACCATTTACAGCAAGCACCACACCACACACCACACCAGGTACTCAGTGGTAAATTGAGCTGTGTGTTAACTGTGGTGCACTCCACTCAGCATGGTTTTTGATGAGCAGGGAAATGCTTTCACTTGTGAACCTGATCTGCCCTACACCCCAAAACCACACAGCAGAGGTTATACACGATCATATAAGACTTAAATCCTCACATCGTCATAAGCCAATGTATTGTAGATACATCATCAGTCCTTGGATGTGCATAACAAAACAATTTCACAGTGCCTTGGGAAGTAAGCTGGGGAGATGCCACCATGCCCACTTTATAATGAAGAAAACAAAACCCAGAGAAAGTGACTGGTCCAGGGTTACCGTGCAATTGAGAAATAGGAGCTCCAGCTTGCCCCATGGAGACTAGGGTTCTCTCGACCTCTCTACAGATAGTCCCCTTTAGGTTCTACCTCCCAAAGCTGCCAGAGAAAGACACAGCCTCATCAGTCCCTTTTCAGATGATCTGCTCTAGAAGTTTAATTTCCTAAGAAGGCAGAGATGCACTGAGCAGGGCAAATAGCCCTGATCATCACAGTCCAGATAATCACTGGCTTTCACCTTCTCTTCCTCAGTTTAAATTCACATTCCTGCCGAAGAGGCAGAATTCAGTCTGGCTCTTCTCCAAGCCAGAGCTCTTTTCACTGTATGTTGAAAGGAGAGAATCCTATAGGAATGCTATTAGGACCCTATGACCCTGGGGGGGAAATCTGGAAGAATACTTCTTGTCCTGGAGTGATCCTAAGTGCTTTGGATATGTGAGTGAAGGGCTCCCCTTTCCTCCATCTTTGGACCTCCCATATTCCCATAGTAAGAACCAGACTTCCTTCTGCATAACCATGCCAGTGTAAAATCAGTTTCTGAGGTGGGCTAGAGTCCTAAACCTGAAACTCTAGCATGCTCTTGAGGCAGGATTCGATAAATATGTGTATTTTCTTCCAGTATTTTTCAGTGTGTATATTTTGTTTTATTACATAATGAAATCATGATGTATAAAGTTTTTTATCCTTTCTAATTAACATATTTGGGGGATCTTTGAAGTTTCCAAATTTTTTAATTTTTATAATTTTTATTTATTTTGTATTCTTTCATTGAAGTATAGTAGACACACAATGTTACATCAGTGTCAGGTATACAACATAGTGATATGACAATTTTATACATTATGCTATGCTTGCCACAAATAAGCTACCATGTGTCACCATACAACACTATTATAATACCATTGACTATATTCTCCAACCTATACCTTTTATCCTGGTGATTTATTCATTCCCTGGATGGAAATATGTACCTCCCACTTCCCTTCACCCATTTTGCCCATGCCTCCCACCCCTTTCCCTCTGGCAACTATCAATTTGTTCTCCATATTTATTGAGTCTGTTTCTGCTTTTTATTTACTTGTTTTGTTTCTTAGATTCCACATATAAGTAAAAGGATATAACATTTGTCTTTCTCTGATTTCTTTCATTTAACATAATACCCTCTAGGCCCAACCGAATTGTCACAAATGGCAAGATCTCTTTCTTTTTTATGACTGAATAATACTCCATGGTGTGTATACACCACATTTTCTTTATTTGTTCATCTATTGGTTGATACTTGGGTTGTTTCCATATCTTGGCTATTGTAAATAATGCTGCAGTAAACTTTGGAGAGCACATATCTTTTTAACTTAGTGTTTTAGTTATCTTTGTGTAAATACCCAATAGTGAAATCACTGTGTCATAGGTGTTTCTATTCTTAATTTTTTTTAAAGATTTATTTATTTATTTATTTGACAGAGATCACAAGTAGGCAGAGAGTCAGGCAGAGAGAGAGGAAGGGAAGCAGGCTCTCCACTGAGCAGAGAGCCCGATGTGGGACTCCATCCCAGGACCCTGAGATCATGACCTGAGCCGAAGGCAGAGGCTTTAACCCACTGAGCCATCCAGGCGCTCCTCTATTCTTAATTTTTTGAGGAGACTCCATACTGTTTTCCACAGTAGCTGCACCAATTTATATTTCTACCTTCAGTACACAAGGGTTCCGTTTTCTCCATATTCTAGCCAACACTTGTTATTTCTTGCCTTGTTGATTCTAGCCATTCTGCTAAGCGTAAGGTGATATCTCATTGTGGCTTTGATTTGCATTTCCCTGATGATCAGTAATGTTGAACGTCTTTGAACGTCTTTTTATGTGTCTGTTAGCCATCTGTATTTCTTTGGGAAATGTCTATTTAAATCCTCTGCCCATTTTTTAAAAAGATTTTATTTATTTGACAGACAGAGATCACAAGTAGGCAGAGGTGGGGGGTGGGGAGCAGGCTCCCCGCTGAGCTAAGAGCCCTATGTGGGGCTCAATCCCAGGACCCTGAGATCATGACCTGAGCCCAGGGCAGAGGCTTAACCCACTGAGCCACTCAGGTGCCCCTCCTCTGCCCATTTTTAATTGGATTTGTTGTTTGGGTGTTGAGTTGTATAAGTTCTTTATATATTTTGGAAATTAACCCCTTATTGGATATGTCATTTGAGAATGTCTCCTTCCATCCAGTAGGTTGCCTTTTCATTTTGTTGGTGGTTTCCTTGCTGTGCAAAATCTTGCTTCTTTGGTGTGTGTGTGTTTCGGGGGGGGGGGGTAATCCCTATAGTATGTTTTAAATATTTTAAAATATTTTAAAACTGACTTTTAAAAGCCTGTGAAATATTCCATTATTTTGCTATACAACAGTTTATTCAGGCAATTACACATCCTTACTTATTTAGGTAGTTTTCCTTTTTTGTTAAAATCTTTGTTTATAAAATGTGTTTGCCCTTCTGATTGATTAGGGTAGATTCATACACGTGGAATTCTTAAGGGAGAAGACCATTTTTAAGATTTTTGATACAAGACTGCCTAACTGCTTTCCAGAAAGACTGCACTAATTTATACTCCCTCTACAGTAGGGGAAAAAGTGCTGATCTTACCAGATTTTGAGTGTTGTCATTTTTCAAACACTTTGTTATTTCAATCGATTTAAAAATGGTATCTCAAGGTTATTTTATTTGTTTGGGTACTCCTGAGGTGAACCTTTGTTTTTCTAAGTCAATCATTTATATTGTCCTTTGCCTACTTTTTTTATTTTTTATTGTAACGACAGTGCTTCTCTTCCCTTCTTTAGTTATTAAGGATATAAATCCTTTTTCTGAAATATTTGCAGCGAATGCTTTCTGCCAGACTGCTATAAGGCTTTTAAAAATTGTAATGACTTTTTGATGCACTTAAGTTTTGCATTTTCATTAAGGAATCTACTGTTTTGTTCTAACTCCCCCTCCTAGTTATCTGTACAGGAAATCCTTTCCTATCCAGAACTCTGACAAATACTCATTTCAATATTTTCATATTTTGGTTCCATTTAAAATTCTCTTCTGTCCATCTGGATTTATTTTGATATATGTTGTGTGAGGCAATACATTTTCTCTTTGTTTGTAAATAGCCAGATTTTTCAACAGATTTGCATAGATTGAATCTTGACGTTAAATTGGACCAAAAAAGGCAGAGAAGGGGGAGCAATAGGAAGATTTGGTGCTAGAGGGATTCATATGGGGGGGTGTTGAGGATGCTGATGAATTGTTGTGTAAGCACCAGGAAAGGAAAAGAGGAAAGACAAGTATTTGACAGTTACTGAGTGGATTCTAGATTGTTCCTCCTTTTCCCCTTCTCCCCATTTTGGACTTATCCTATACCACAATGAACTGTCTGAGATTCAAGTAGTCAAAAGTCAGGGACCCCAAATTGTTTCCCGGTGTTAAGACCTCTGTCAGCTACTGGAAAGTGAGATTCTCTCAGAGCATGTTGACAAGGATGCCAGGAGGGGTAGAGAAGTGTAATTCTCATGTAGATCTCAACTGGAAGACTTGTCCACAATCAAGCAGTTTGTGCTCCTCCCATATCCTCCCCTAAAATTCTGTGCTTGTCTCTAGCATTACGCTTACAACATGATATAATTTTTCTTTATGTGTTTTCTTCCCCCTTTTCCTGATTTCAGAGTTTTTCTTAAGTATTTGGTTATGGAGGTATAATAACAGAAAAGTGCATAGACCTTAAGTGTACAATTCAGTGAATTTTGATAAATGTAAAAACCCATTTAACACCCCAAATAAGCCATGAAACATTGCCTTTACTCTAGAAAATTCCTTTGTGCCCCTTTCTAGTCCTCACCCCCTCCATCGAGAGGCAACCACTATTCTGATTTCTAGCCCCACAGACTAGTTTTGCATGTTTGGGGACTTTATATTAACTTTTAAGTAGTACTCCTCTGCATCTGGCTTCTTTCAGTCTACTGCACAATATTTCTGAGGTTCATTTATGTTGTTTCAAGTATCCATAATATGTCTCTTTCACTACTGAGAAGATTCAGCACCATTTGTTGAAGAGCCTGTTCCTGCCCCATTGATTTGCCTCGGCACCTCTGGCAAAGATCATTAGATAGTAATTGCGGGGTTTTTTTCTGCCCCATTGATCTATTTGTCTGTCTTTACACCAATAACTTACTGTCTCAGAAATTGACAAGTTAATACTAACATTTACATGGAAACATTAAAAAAAATAGTATTTTAAAAATACCATAAAGCTTTACAGTGACACTGAAAATCAGGTTGTGTAAATCCTCCAACTATTTTATTTTTATCAACTCCTCAATTTCTACAAAAACCTTCCTGGGAATTTGACAAGAATTGCATTTAATCTCTAGATCAGTTTTTACAATCAATCTTTACAATATTGGTTATACTCTCCCATGAGTATGGTCTATCCTTCCCCATTTATTAGTCTGTTTTAATTTCTCTCAATAATATTTTATAGTTTTAAGTGTAGAAGTCTTAAACATCTTTTTAAAAAGTGATTTGTAAGTATTTCATGATATTGATTCTATTGTAAATGCCTTTGACTTTTAATTTTCTTTTCCAGTTGTTTATTGATAATACATAGAAATATAATTACATTTTCTATATTGACCTTGTATCCTTAAACTTTGCTGAATTTTTTTTAAACTTTGCTGAATTATTAGATTCAGTAGGTTTTGGGAGTAGATTCCTTTGAATTTATGCAAAATCATGTCTTTGTAAATAAAGATAATTTTATCTTATTTAAACTTTGTCTTTCCAAGTCTTCATGACCTTTATTTCTTTTTTCTGTTCTTAAGTTATTAAGGATATAAATCCTTTTTCTGAAATATTTACAGATTCTAATGGAATTAGATTCTAATGGAAAGAAGTCATACACAGTGTTGTCTAGTAATAGTGAGAGTAGATATCTCTACCTTGTTTCTGACCTTAGAGGGAAAGAGCTCCATATTTTATCATCCAGTGGGGTGTTAGGTATAGGTTTTTATAGATGTCTTTTATCACATTCAGGAAGTTCTTTTCTATTCCTAACTTGCCTAGAGGTTTTATCATGAAATGTTGCTGAAGTTTGTCAGATTCTTTTCCTGGATCTGCTGAAATGTTCATAGGATTTCTCTCCTCTATTTTTTTTAATGGAATGGGTTACATTGTTTTCTCACTTAACTGACTTTGCATTTATTTGTGATAAACCTCACTTGGCCATGATATGTTACCCCTTTTCTGTATTGATGGGTTTGATGAGCTAATGTTTTGCTGAGGAATTTTGCATCTCTGTTCATGAGGAATAGCGGTTGTAATTTTCTTGTAGTGCATTTGTCAGATTTTGGTATTAGGAATAGAAAGGGTCAAGAGGTAGCCCCACCTCCTTTGTTTCTGTAAGAGATTAAGATTGGTATTATTTCTTTCTTATGTGTTTGATAGAATTTGCCATGAGCACTATCTGGGCCAGGAGCATTCTTTGTGGGGAAAAAAAATTTAACAGTAAATTCAGTTTCTTTAACAAATTTCAAGACATTTATTTCTTCTTGTGTCTGCTTTGAAAAATTGTACTTTTCAAGGGACTATTCATTTCATTCACATTGTCAACATAAAGTTGTCCATAATATCCCCTTATTATTATTATATATTATTATTATTATTATTATTCTTTTAAGATCTTTATGATTTGAGGGAATATCTTTCATTTCATTCCTCATATTCATCATTTCTCTTTATTTTTGTCCTTGTTCAGTTTAACTAGAAATTTATCCATATTATTGATCTCAAAAAATCCTTTTTTAGGGGAAGGCTGTTTATTTTCTCCATCGTTTGTTTCATGGACTTTATTATTATTCTTTCTTCTATTTACTTTGTTTATTAGCTTCTTAAGGTAGAAGCTTAGATCACTGATCTTAGACCTTATTTATTTTCTTTTTTAAAGGAACTAGAAGTTTACTGAATATATTGCAAAGGGGTGGTGTGCAGGACAGCAGAGGAGATGCTGTCTGCTAGACCTTTTCCTGTTTTCTAGTAGAAGCACTTAAAATTCTGGGGGCACCTGGGTGGCTCAGTGGGTTAAAGCCTCTGCCTTCGGCTCAGGTCATGATCCCAGGGTCTTGGGATCGAGCCCCATGTTGGGCTCTTTGCTCGGCGGAGAGCCTGCTTCCTCCTCTCTCCCTGCCTCTCTGTCTACTTGTGATCTCTCTCTGTCGAATCAATAAATAAAATCTCTAAAAAAAAAAAAAAAAACTCTCCTAAAAAAAAAAAAGAAGCACTTAAAATTCTGAATTTTACTCTTGGCGTCACCTTAGTTGCATCCCAGAAATTTAGATCTTATGTGCTTTTATTATCTTTCTTAAAAATATATCTAATTTTCCTTGAGATTCTTTTCTTTAGAAGAGTATTTAATACCTAAATATTCTAATATATTTTTTTTAAGATTTTATTTATTTATCAGAGAGAGTGAGCACAGGCAGACAGAGTCAGGCAGAGGCAGAGGGAGAAGCAGGCTCCCTGCTGAGCAAGGAGCCGGATGTGGGACTTGATCCCACTGGGATCATGACCTGAGCCAAAGGCAGCTGCTCAACCAACTGAGCCACCCAGGCATCCCTAAATATTCTAATATTTTTGAGATCTCTTTTATTACTGGTTTATAAGTAAATTCCCATATGTCCAGAAAATATATGCTTTATGATTTTTATGTTATCCAGAATTTTCTTGGTGTTACTACGGGTATGAAGATTTGTTGCAATCCTTTACATGCTAACCTGAAACAGAATTCTCTCCCTACTTAACTTAGTTTCTTGAAAGCAGGAATTCCATTTTAGTGTTTTCATATGGCAATGCTTGCCACCAAACAGAAATTCAATAAATGTAAGAATTAATAATGTTGAAGATGAGAGGATGGAGTTATGACCAAAACATGGATTTACCATCAAGTAACTCACAGTATAATATGTAAACACGTGGCTCCATACAGTTTTTAAAAGGACTTAGGAAGACAGAAGGATGGGTATGAATTCTAGAAATCTGAATATGGTTGAAATTGATCTCAAAATACAGTAATACAGTAATTATAATTTTCATTGTACTTTGCAGTTGATAGTTTAGATACTTTTTTCTCATAGAAGGGAAGGCATAATCTAGAATGATGCATGTGGTTTCTAGAGAACTCGCTGTTGAGCTCAGAAATTTAGTGGACATAAAAGAAGAGAGTGATACATAACCAAGAGCAAATAGAATTACAAGAATCTGTTAATGCCCCTCCCCACTCCACATACACACTCTCTCTTTAAAACAAATAAATTTTTAAAAAATTGACTCTGTTAGGAAAATGGATACTAGCAAGAAATGTAAAGTATGAAAAGCTGGTGCTGATGAGACTAATAATGACAGCCAACATTTACTGAGCATTTACTTTATAATAGGCATGATGCTGAATGGTGGATGCTCCCAACAACCCTATCTTGTGATACCCACCTTACAGATGAGGAGACTGAGAGAGGAAACTGACTTGCCCCAGTTCATATGTTAAAAAATGAAGAAGCCGGGGCGCCTGGGTGGCTCAGTGGGTTGAGCCGCTGCCTTCGGCTCAGGTCATGATCTCAGGGTCCTGGGATCGAGTCCCGCATCGGGCTCTCTGCTCAGCAGGGAGCCTGCTTCCTCCCCTCTCTCTCTGCCTGCCTCTCTGCCTACTTGTGATCTCTCTCTGTCAAATAAATAAAAAAAATCTTTAAAAAAAAAAAAAATGAAGAAGCCAAGATTTGACCCCAAACACTGTGACCTTAATGAGATTTGTGAAAAAGTTCTGAGGGACTGTTACTTCTTACTCCCTGGGACTTGTCATAAATGGGGACCTTGGCTGTCTAGGTAGGGGATAAGATATTGCATATAGACATAGTCTGTATTTCCAAAAGTAGGGTCAGCAAGGGATTTTCAGCATAAATGGGGTATTGTCAAAAGTCAGCATGGGGTGGGGAGGGGAGGGTAGGAGAAGAGGGTGAAACCAATCTATGAAGGGCAAGTAGAAAATTAAGGTTTGAGATAGACCTAGCATAGGCTGAGAGGGGATAGACAAGGGACCGGTGACAAGAGTAGAACCAAATAGGGACAAGAGCAAGGCAGAGACCAGAAAGTAAGAGTGGACTACCACTATTCAACCCCACATGCCCCAGGCACTGTACACAGCACTTTTAAAGCCATTATATCATGTGATCTTCACAGCCATCATGTGAGGTAATTACTAGTGTTCCTCTCTTACAGGCTGGCCCCAGGCCACATATATAGTGTGTGTTGACATTTAATAGAATTCTAAGATCTTGAACATTTTCTTTGCAGTGGTAGTGGAGGTTTTGGACCAGAATCTGAGGGTGGAAGATGGAAACAGGGGACAGTCAGGAACCCAGATACTGGGACAGACCCCCCGACACCTTAGTAAGCTACTGCCATTGCAAGCCAGCTTGCGGGGAGCCATCTAGTTTTTTGTTGATACTGCTCCCAGGGCTGCTAAGAGACACTCAGACTCTTCAAACAAAGAAAAGCTTTTAGTTATTGTTTAGCAAAGGACAAAAACAAGCCCACTGCTTGATCAATATTGTTATTGGCACAGTATGGAAACAAATGATGAAACAGACCAGTTTAGCACTTCTATTCTTTCCATATTCCCTTTCCAGGAAAGTAACTTCAAGTTGGAAGAATAAGGTTCCCACAGATGTTGGTGACAAAAAAATGGAAGCCCAGGCAAGGAAGAAGGTTCTAAAGGCTCCCTTGGGGTCCCAGGGCCTCGCCAGATAAGTTAAACTCTAGGAGGCCCCTCAAAGCAGAGGGGCTGAGGCTTTGAGGAAAGGTGCTAAAAGCCCAGCCACAGGAAAATTGTGATTTATTTTATTTTTTATTTTTAGGGAGAGAGGGAGTGAGAGAGTACATGTGAGCATGAGTGGGGAGAGGGCCAGAGGGAGAAGGAGAGTCTTAAGCAGGCTCCACACCAAGCACAGAACCCCGACATGGGACTCAATCTCATGACCCTGAGATCATGACCTCAGCCAAAATCAAGAGTTGGATGCTTAACCAACTGAGCCACCCAGGTGCCCCTGTGATCCTTAAAAAAAAGAAAAAAAAGGACAGGCAGTTTAGATGTTCTTTGGTCAGATGAACTGGACAAGGTCTCCAGGTGAGAGGCAAGGAGTCAGTGCATTTTCCCAGACTTAGCACATTTCTGAGAGTTGCTAGACTCGTTTTTGGGGTTTGGTTTTTGTGCAAACAGAATGCATTGGGGCTGCAGCAGTAGGTTTGGCAGATAAAGTCCCTGTCCTTGAAGACAAGATGCACCTCTGGGCAGGAGTTGAAGGTAGCCAGGTCAGGTAGATGAGTACCTGATTGAATATAGAGTACTAATTAATAGATTGATGATGATCTGGAGAAAGGATCTTTCCCACTACAGGTTTCTGGCCTCTGTCTTGCCTTGTTAACTATTTTTATTAATGACTTGGATGAAGACATTGATGGCCTGGTGATAAAATTTGTGGGTGACACAAAGCTGGAAGAGCTAGCTAATATGTTGGATGGCAGAATTGGGATGCAAAAAAGATTTGACAGACTGAAACAATGGACCAGATCTAATAAGATTATGTTTAATGGGGATAAATGTAAAGTCCTGCACGTGGTTAAAATAAACAAGCAAATAAGATGGAATAAGCAGCAGATGTGCTTTGATGGTAGCCTATGGGAACATGATAGAGATGTTTCAGTTGGTTATTGACTCAAAATGAAAGACTAGTGCACCATAAACTTAGATTGTAACAGGAGGGCAGGTCAAATATAATGGAGGCAGTAATCTTTCTTCCTCCAAAAAGATGGCTCACATTTGCAGAGTGTTTGCTATCTGGTAAACATCTTTCTATGGATTCCTCATCTAGGCTCACTGGCCTTTCAGGGGCTACTGTTATCCCATTTTACAGATAAGGAAACCAAAGCTCAGGGAGATTGAGTAACTCGTCCAAAATCACATACAAAGCCAGGCTGTGAACACAGTGTTCTGACTCCACTTGGGCTAAACCATGTGCTCCATGGTGTCTTTGAGCCCTTTAGTTTGTCCCCAGAGAATTGTGCTAGGTTTTGTAGATCAGCTCACCTTCTAAAAGTGACATCTCTAAGCAGGCCTGAAATCATAGCCATAAGAATGAGAAAGGACTGGGGCTGGGTCATGGTAGGAGGGATGCAGGGGAGAAGGTGGCAGATGTTAGAATGCATGTCCTTGTATGTATAATAGGCTTAGATTGTTCCTTCCTGGGGTCCTGGAGGGCAGAGCCACAGCCAAGCAGGGGAAAATACAGAGGCATATTTAGATCCAGGCAAGCATGAATTTTCTAATAATTTGAGCACTCTGACAATGGACTGGTCCCATCTCATAGGGGAATGTCATTCTGGGTCGTCCGGCACAGGCCAACTAATCACTTGTCAGGACAAACCCTGGACCAGGTGACCTTTGAGTTCTCCCACTGAGGACTTCTGTGCTTCTAGATAGGTCCTAACATCTGGACCAGAGAGTCCAGCCATCTTCAGGCCCAGAGAAGCATCCTGGGGTTTTCAATTTATTGCATTTCAACAATGAACACTAATAACTTGTTCCTCTCCAGGGAGCTGCTTTATTTCTTTTTAAACGTTTGTTCTCTGGGGATGTTTGAAGTATGTGCTACTCTTTATTCACATAACAAAAGCTGCCAGGCCACTGCCTTGGAGCCACTGTGAAAGGATTTAAGTACAAATAGGGAAACAAACATATGAAGTGTATTCTACTTCATTGTGCTCTTTGTGCCTTCTCATTTACTGCCAGATTATCAGATAGCACTTTCTGATACCGTCAGGATTTTATATATACCTAACAGCCTCTTCCTCCATCTCTGCCATCCCAAAGTTGGCCCTCCTAAATTCTCTCTGTTCTGCAGTGGTCTAATGAAAGAACTATCACATTAATAGTTAGAATTACAGATAGGAAATGAGTGAATATGTTCAGAGCAAGGAACTGAAGGATGCATTCAATGAGTAAACTACCCAACACACTGTCTCTATAATACATGGACTGTGGCCCATCAGTTTGATTAGAGCCTTCCCTTTCCCGCGCTTCCAATAATCTAGAGTATTTGCTTCTTTGTTCTGGGAAAATGAGGATGTGTGGACTTGTGGCCCCAGAGATATAATGTTTCTAAAGTATGGTCTCCTATATCAAGAGAAGACCCAGTGGCCTGGCAGTGAGGCTGCCACCCTGTCCTACACCAGCCAGCTATCCCTCCGAGCAGCTCGCCAGCTCCTGTGTGCTGGGAGAGCAGCAGCCCAGTGTTAAGGAGACCCCATCCGGCACTGTAGGCAAATATGCTTGGGCCTGCCCTCTACAGTCTCCCGTTGCAGTTGTGTGTTCCTAGGGAGCCCACACCATCTTAATCATGCCTGCCAGGGAAGAAATTCTCCTTTCTCTTTTTTTCCCCAAGACATATTTCCCCAGTATCATTTAAACATATTAAATCACTGTTAGAACGCAGAGTGGGCATCATGTTAGCATAAGATCTAATCAGAGTGAGTCTGCTGGTCTCCAAAGGCTTTATTCTTTTTGTCTCTTTCCTCTGTTTTCTTGTTAGACTGAAGAGCCTTTTCTGACATCCTCATTTGTTCTGCGGTGTAATAGCATGGGATCTTTCAGAGCTGTCGACATCTGCTCCACTCTAGAGAGCTGCAGAACCAAGCCAGTAAAGCAATAATAATTATGCCTGAATGGACTGCAAAGGATGTAAGAGATAAGAATGGAGACAGGAAAAAAAATACATTCGATGCAATGGTGTTCCAACCTGAAATGAGAGTGTGTGTGTGTGTGTGTGTGTGTGTGTGTATATAAATGTACATGCGCCGGGGCCATACACCTATACGTGCACTGTGGACACAAATCATTTTCCTGAGAGCAGTGAACTGGGAATCGATCCAGTTCAGAGTTCACCAGTTTCCTAATCCTTGCTCCTTTCCCAGAAGGCTACATGCAGTGTGGGTGCTACATGGCAATGGTGCCATGGCAATGTGCCATGCTACATGGCAACGGTGGTTTATAGGACACTGGAGAAAGGGGCCTTTTTCCTTCTGCCCCCACTTCCAAACACAGTTGTGTCTTCCTCGCTGGACACTACTCTAGGGATAAACTAGACTTGTTGGAAAGATGCTGTAAGTCTTCCTGGTTGTCAAGACACTAGTTATTAAGCAGCAGGCCTGCTGGCCTTACCCTAATGTTAAAAAGAGCAACGGGCATCTATTGGATGCTTACTATTTGCGGGGCACTGGGGAAGCCCTTCGTGTGCAGGATCTTTCTTCCTTAAAGAACTCTATAAGACTGGGGCGCCTGGGTGGCTCAGTTGGTTAAGCATCCAACTCTTGATTTTGGCTCAGGTCAGGATCTCAGGGTTCGCAGGACTGAGCCCTGGGTAGAGCCCCACGTACTTGGCATGGAGACCATTTGTCCCTCTCCCTCTGCTTCTCCCCCGGCTCATGCTGTCTCTCTCTCTCAAATAAATAAAATCTTTAAAAAAAAAAAAAAAGAACCCTACAAGGTTGGTGTTACTATTGTCCCTCCATTTGCAGATGAAAAGATTAGAACATGGAGTGGTTCCACAACTGACAATGAGGGGCTCCAAAAATTAACCCCAGGCCTCAATGACCCCAGTATCTGCATTCTTAGGTATGAGGCCATATTCCCAGAGGCCTTGCTTGTACACTGAAAGAGACTGTTTTTTTGCAGCTGTTGTTACACAAGAACAAAAGACCCTGTCGTGTCATTCGTTTGTGATTCTTCGGCAAAGCAGTCAGGCTGCTCAGTGACACACTTGGTCAGTTCTTTGAATAACCAGTCAGTTTAACAAAGGGAATGGAAATCAAATAAATGCCTCGAACCAGAAAGCCCAGGTTTTTTTTTTTTGGTGGGGGGGTTTGTTTGTTTGTTTTTTCCATTTGGTTAGCTGATTATTTTGCAGAATCCAGGAATCCTACGGAGGCCAGTTGTCTTAAAGTGGATTAGGACCCAAGGCCAGCAAGCCCTGCACCTAGTTGTCTCAGGGCCCTGCTTCATCCAGAAGCCATTGCACCTAGGGAGGACCAGCCCTCAGCAGCAGCGGGAGGCAAAGGATATGTTCAGTTGAGAACATACTCTTCCTGCCTGTGCCATCCGCCTCCCTCGACCTTTTCCCCACCACAGCCCCACTGCATGTCCCTACTGTTTCCACTCTGGTGTGAATTTACACCCTAATCTCCTAATCCTTTGCTTCTTCAGAAGCCTCCTGAGAAGGCCCAGGTGACTCATTTATGCTGAAGTGACCCCTCCTAGAAAGTTTCATTTTAACTAGAGGAAATGCCTTAATTAGGCCAAAGGATTCCATCTCCAGTAGTGGCCTCAGAGTCTTCCCATTCCCCTAGGGGAGCTGCTGTTTGTGGCGGGGATGCGGGCAGGGGGGACAGCCTCCATGGCCTTTTTACGATTATACTCTTGGAAGAGGGAAGAGCTTTTACCCATCTACTTCTGTGGCTGGATGAGGATGGAGCAGAGACGGGTATAGAACTTGACACAGATGCCTAGCTCAAGACTTGGAAGTCATGAGGGTCTCCATGGGAAGTGAACATTGTGAAATATGAAATGCAACACTCAGTGAGGTTTTAGAGAAGAAAAAGACTGACCTAAAAATTAAAAGCTTGGACAGAAAAAAAGACAAATGGGGATTCTTCTGGGGAGGGAGGAAATAAACTTTGAGTGAGAGAAAAAAAACCCACATGTATCATGACGTCTCTCCGCACCTGTGCTGCTGAAAGTCCCCCACCCAACAGAGTGCACAGCTAGCTGGATGGACACTGTCCGTGCAACCAAGCGTCCACGAGGGCGAGGGCTGCTTGAGGCTGGGGATGCAACTGGAGCACATATGGAACCAAGAAATAACATGACTGTCCTCTGTGTGTGCCCATCAGCACATGTGTCATCAGGCCCAGCCTGGGCCAGAATGAACATCAATAGCCCAGTAATAGTAGTAGCAATGATCACACCATATTTATAGATGGTAGCTCTTAGGACCACAAGTAGCCGGCAGGTGAAACATGCTCAGCCAACCAAGATTCGGGTTATAACACCTCACCTTGTCTTTTTGGTTTTTGGATTTTAATGTGATAATTCTTCCCCTTCCGTTAAGAGTTGTAAGCCATACAGGAACTCCAGTGACAATTTAGGAATTCAAAGCATGTCTGGAAGATTGCGTATTGCCTTCCTGAGTCCCCAAATTCATTTGGGTCTATAGTTGATCTTCCCTGGTGAGTTGGAGCAGTGTGTCTGGAGCCCCCAACGGAGGGAGCTCTGAGATCCCAGTGGACATAAGGTTCCCATAGCCCTTTCTCGAAGGGTACAGATGCAAGAGAGCTGGCCCCCGAGAGCACCGTTTGCAACCGAAGTCCACTGCCTGGCTCAAGTCCATCCAGATCAGCAAATCTGCATATTGTAGTTCAGTAGGGACTGCTGCTTTTGATTTAATTAATAGTTAGCATAATTTTCCTTAGGAAGGACTATTAGCACATTAAAAGTATCAGATAAAGGGCTAGTATCCAAAATCTATAAAGAGCTTAGCAAACTCAACACCCAAAGAACAAATAATCCAATCAAGAAATGGGCAGAGGACATGAACAGACATTTCTGCAAAGAAGACATCCAGATGGCCAACAGACACATGAAAATGTGCTCCACATCATTGGGCATCAGGGAAATACAAATCAAAACCACAATGAGATACTACCTCACACCAGTCAGAATGGCTAAAATTAACAAGTCAGGAAATGACAGATGCTGGCGAGGATGCAGAGAAAGAGGAACCCTCCTACATTGCTGGTGGGAATACAAGCTGGTGCAACCACTCTGGAAAACAGCATGGAGGTTCCTCAAAAAGTTGAACATAGAGCTACCTTATGACCCAGCAATTGCACTACTGGGTATTTACCCTAAAGATACAAACGTAGTGATCCGAAGGGGCTCGTGCACCCGAATGTTTATAGCAGCAATGTCCACAATAGCCAAGTTATGGAAAGAACCTAGATGTCCATCCACAGATGAATGGATAAAGAAGAAGTGGTATATATATACAATGGAATACTATGCAGCCATCAAAAGAAATGAAATCTTGCCATTTGCGACAACGTGGATGGAACTGGAGGATATTATGCTTAGTGAAATAAGTCAATTGGAGAAAGACAACTATCATATGATCTCCCTGATATGAGGAAGTGGAGATGCAACTGGGAGGGGGGCGTTAAGGGGGTAGGAAAAGAATAAATGAAACAAGATGGGATTGGGAGGGAGACAAACCAAAAGAAACTCTTAATGTCATAAAACAAACTGAGGGGGGAGGGGTGTTGGAAGAGGGTGGTGGGGTTACATTATATGTTTATAAAAAAATAAAAAAAATTTTTAAAAAACGTATCCTTGGTAATAATAAATACAAACCTAGTTTATCACTTTGTCAGTTTCCACAAACACCACTCTGTTGTGCTAACCTTGCCCATCGAGACCCCTCTTTTTTTTTAAATTAAGATTTTATTCATTTGACAGAGACACAGTGAGAGAAGGAACACACAAGCAGGGGAAGTGGGAAGGGAGAAGCAGGCTTCCCGCTGAGCAGGGAGTCCCTTATGGGGCTTGATCCCAGGACCCTGGAATCATGATCTGAGGCGAAGGCAAATGCTTACCGAGCCACCCAGGAGCTGCATCGAGGCGGGTCCTTGATTAAGTCAACAGTCAGCCAAGTGGGAAAAGGGGACAGAGGCCCAGTCTGTGAACTGGTGGATGGTGAAAGCCAAAATAATTTTTATAAGGATATCTTTTTTTTTGAATTCCCAAATACCTGAAAAATGCCAGAGGCATGTGTTTGACTCTCCTCCCTGCCCCCTCCCTGCCTCCTCCCACATCAGTGCTTTTGTGGATAACCTGCTACGCCTTAGCACTTTTCTTTGCATCTCAAAGGAGCACTTTGTAAAAATGTTTTTAGAACACTAATTTTTATAACACCCCAGGGGAAGAAGGAAAGGTGGGTCATTTACATAAAATTTAAGGTTCCTATACAGCCCATTTCTGTCCCACCCCCAAAGAAGAGGGAGGGAGAAGAGCCTATGTCCTTGAAACATCAGTAGCAATGTGAGGTTTGACTTGAGAAAGAAAATCCCCTGAAGGCAGAAGGTAGAGAACCAGAGAATCCGACCAAGCCTCTCAGTGGCTCAAGATTCCCCAAAGTGCAGATGAAACCAAACCACCTCATAGGTGCACCTCTTGGCGGGGAGGGGATGGGTGTGTGGCAGATCAAGGAAGCTTGGTTCCATGTGGTCAGTCTACTACTCCATAAAATCTCTCCAGCCTCTCCGTGGAAACTCTGGCAGTTTCCAGACTATTTTCAAAACACTAAAATTCAGCTTCTTTGGCTAAAAAAAAAAAGTTATTTAAGTCATGTATGTTCTACACCCTATGTCATTCTCTTCAGCCAAAGAACTTCTGAACGAAAGAACATAATGAGCTTCTTTTATAGTCATCACCTGGTATGTCTGAGCCTGATCTTACTAACTGGAAACTGGAGGAATAAGCTCAGAAATTAACAGAATCTCACTGAGGCCACTAGAGAGACATTCAAAGTGGCAGGGCAGTGTTGCCCTTTGCCCGCATCTGTTTCTGTCCTCCTGCTGCTCGGAGCTCTGGTGCTGCCTGGCATTTCCCTCTTTGCCAGGGAGCACATGGGCCTCCAGGGAAGTGGATCCAAACCCAGTTCCCCACCTCCATTGCTCCAGGGGAGGGTCTGATCTGGTCAAGGGCAATCTCAACCCACTGCCGGCAGTAAAGGGGTCCTAACTAACACGAGTTGTCAAAAACTAAAAACTTCTAAGTAGTACTAGTGAGAAAGGCAAAACATGTTTCCTGTGTAAAGAAAGAATGTTAACACTGACTACTAGATAAAAAGAAGGAAAATTCAATGCAATAGAACTAAGATAAGATGGCCACCTCTTCCACGCAAAGGGTTTAAACTACCAAATAGTTTAACGCTGAACCTAAAGCACTGTCATCAGTTAGGATGGTTTGAGTATGACCAGGTAGGGGCGCCTGGGTGGCTCAGTGGGTTAAGCCTCTGCCTTTGGCTCATAAGCCTCTGCCTTCGGCTTAGGTCATGATCCCAGGGTCCTGGGATTGAGCCCCACATCAGGCTCTCTGCTCTACAGGGAGCCTGCTTCCCCCTCTCTCTCTCTGCCTGCTTCTCTGCCTACTTGTGATCTCTGTCTGTCAAATGAATAAATAAAATCTTAAAAAAAAATTACAAATGACGTTTAAAAAAAAAAATGGATATGACCAGGTAAAGTGGCAACTCTTAGCTACCTACCAGGGCTGTACTCAACCTCAGCATTAAGACCTGTTGTAGAGCGTAAAGTGGATACAACCCAGTGTACAATTTAAAACGGCCCTCAAAACACCCTGGTCAAGAGCCTGGAGACTCTTCTGGAAGCTCTGACAATAACCATATGGTTCCCAGTGGAAGGGCATGGGCTGGAGGAAAGTCATTTAAATTCATGGGAGCCAAAGTCAGTTTTGTGCCTGAATAAAAATGGAAGGCATTAAGGAATTGGGGGGGAAAAATGGAAGGCTTCATGGAATTGGAAAAGTGTTCCCTCCCCATCTGAAATACATCCCCCAAATCTGCTGTTTGCTATGGTACCTCGGTAGTAAAGACAGAGATAAAGGACCTCAAATGCAAATTTCCCTGAGAGCACAAACATAGTACTAAAAACTTGGCCACAGGGAAGTCTGTGTCACTAGCTCTAGAAAGGAAGCTTTGTGAGGCCAGAGATATTTTTGTCTTATTTATCACTTTATCCCTTATAACTAAAAAGGTATCTAATCTACAATACATGCAAAATAGACATTTGTGACTAAATGAATGATCGATATCTGAGTCTTACCAAGAGGAAACTTTTCTAGGAGGGAAGAAAATCTCCAGAGGTGGATTTATCACACAGCTGGTGAAAGGTGAGCATTAGTGCCCCTCGGTTTGCTAGAAGGAACCCTATCGGTGCATTCACTTGTCACATGTTTTTGCAAAATTTGTAAAAGTCAGGTCTTTCAGTCTTGACAGGTCAGACTTCTGTCTCTACTCCAACCTGCTCTCCTAGCAGGTGGCATCAGTCACTTGTGGGCATTTGAAGGGGGGCAGCTAAGGCAAATAGTCTTGGAAATATGTTAGTTCTGGTGTGGCAGGATATATTTATGTGATTCCCAATCACTTGTACATAACGATACTTCTAGCCTCCCTCTTGTGGGAGTGGATTTCAGGAATATTCCCACAACCTACTGTGGAAACCCAGCTGACGTCTTCACATAAAGTGGCAGATCTAAATGTTGTATCACAGTATGAATGTGTTCTATGACCTGTGGAGGAAAAGAAATGTTTGAAATGGAGCCAGAAGTGAGTCTGTGGAAAATCTGTTGTAAACAAGGCGTTCAGTTTTCATTGGCATCTAGTCAAAATGGAGTTTTCTTTTATTGGGAATACACATGAAGGTACAGCACATACTTTTGTGGTTTTATACCATATAACAAAATCACTTTTCATAATTTTGCTAATGATGTTAATAGAAATTACTCTGGCACCTAGACATGAATTGTAACAACAAAAAAAATAGATGATTCCAAAAGTAGTAAATCATCACGAGGAAGAGATAAATTGTTAATAGAAATAATAAATAGGCTTTTAGATTATTTAATGATCCAATTAATGAAGAGTGAGTTATATAAACATATTTGAAAAATATTTAAATTTCTTTATGATTTGACAAGAATTTCATATTGACAATGATAACATAACTCATACACCATACAGTGAAGACACTGACATTGACAACAAATTTCTTCAGAGTGAGCACCATTGACTCAAAACATTTACGGTTAGGCACCAAAGAACAAAACCTGGAAATGCTCTGAAATCTTGTAACTCTTATGTGACAAAATGTTTCCCCAAATTGACTATAAGCCTGAACATTTCTGCAATGGTACCAATAATGAGATAAAGAGCTCACAGACTTTTCTAATGAAAGATAAATTTGATCAACCATGTACAGGAAAGATTGATTTACACTTTCTAGATAACAAATATTATAAAAATATTTGCCATATGAAGTGGTAATCCAGTGTACAGAGTTAAAAAAAAAAAAAGAATGAAAAAATCATACAGGGGTTGTAAATAGCCAAGCAACAAATATGGTAGAATAGTATATGTGTGTTGAGGATGGAATTCAGGAACCCTCTTAGAGTTTCTAAACTGGAAAAATAAAAAGGAGAGTCACTGCCCTGAGCAATGGTATCTTATGGAAAGAAAACTAACTTTGGACTTCAAGTATCTTGGGTTTAAATTCCAGTTCCTCCACTTCAATAGTTTCGTGACTGTGAGACTTCATTTCCACATTTGTAAAAATAGGCAGAATATTAAGTGCCTTTTAGAGCTTTTGTGAAAATTAAATGCTACTACTAAAATTAAATGAAGTTATAAAAAAATTAAATGAATAGGGCTGTCCTAAAGTCAGTGTGCTCAATAAGAGATGTTCTGTAAATGTTAGCTTCCTTGTGAAATATATAGAGGAGGATGTCAGCTTATGCAAAGAATGTAAATTTGTTCTGGTCGTAAATGTCAACACATTTTCTGACAAAGCCAGTGAATTTGTACAGACCATATGGATTATGTCTCACCTTTTTGCCTTATCCTGAAGCTAATACCAAATGGGGCAATGACATGGACGGGCAATTTATGAAAGAAGAAATAAGAATGTCTGGTAATATAGCAAGAATTGTTTAACATACCCGGTTATCAAACATGAGGTAAACAATCAAATAGCATTTAATCACTCAGATTGGCAAAGAGTAAGAAGAACAGAAAAGCCTGCCTGCAGTCTATAAGGGTGTGAGGGAGAGATGCTCTCATAACACTAGATGGCTGGAGTTCAAATTGGTATATAACTGTTTGGAGGCCAATTTAAAAGTACAGTTGACCCTAGAACAATGTAAGGGTTAGGGGCTCCAAGCCTGCACTTCCTGCACAGTTGAAAATCATGTATAACTTTGGACTCCCCCAAAATTTAACTACTGGTAGCCTGCTATTGACCAGAAGCCTTACCCATCACCCAGGGAGTCAATTAACACATCTTTTGTACGTTATTATGTATCATCTATTGTGTTCTTACAATAAAGTAAGCTAGAGAAAGGAGATTTTATTAAGAATGTTGTAAGGAAGAGAAAATATAATTACAGCGGACTCTACTACAAAAAAATCTGTACATACATGGGTCTGTGCAGTTCAAACCTGTGTTGTTCAAGTGTCAGCTGTAGAAGGAAACAAAACCCTTTAAAAAATATTTACCCAGCATTTAAAGCTAAGCATGCCTACCCAATGACCTACTCATTCCACTTCTAATTGGCTTCGAAATAATATGTATGTATGTCCTCCAAAAGGCAAGTACAAAAGCGTTCATGGCAACTTTATTCCTAATGGTCAAAATGTCCATCAACAGCAAAATGAATCAAATTGTAGTATATCCAAAAAATAAAATACTGCACTACAATATAAAGGGTGAATTACTGCTATAGACTACAGCCTAGATAACTATCAGACATTGATGCCAGAAACAACAGAAGTACGTACCCTGTCATTCATTTATACGAAGTTCAAGAACACGGAATAGGTACCTAATAGGAAGGGGCCCATAGGCGCAGTCTGGGGATCAGTAAACGCTTAATACATCGAACCCTAGGTGGAGGTTAGAGTTGTACACACGTATGTAAAATTGGACTAGCTATATACCGAAGATTTATTCATTTGGTGTATATATGGTATGCTTCCACTGAAAAGTTTTATGAAAACATACCCTTTGATTTAGCAATTATGTTTTCATCCTAAAGGAAAAATCAGAGGAATATAAAAAAAGTTTTACATGGAAGAATGATCACCATAGTGTTTTTTATAGTAGCAAAAACCTAGAAATCAGTTAATAAGGAAGTAGCTAAATAAAGTATGTTACCTTCAAACAGTAGAATGCTGTTTAGTCATTAAATAAGAAATAGAGTAGTTAAAAATAGGGAAAGATGCTTGTAATATATTGTTGGGGAAGGGCAGTTTAACAAATGGTATTTAAGGTTTAATACTATATTCGGTTGAAATATGTGAGATAGATATATATCTATATCTCTCTAATTAGAGATCTCTCTCTCTCTGTGTGTGTGCATAGAACGATATTCCCATGAAAATGTATATACCTACAGAAAATGCTCTGTAGTATACAAACCACACTCTAATCTGTAATGGGATTTTTTTGCTTTCTTTTGCTTTAAACCATTTTCTACATTGATCATGTCTTATGTTTTGTAATTTGCAAAAAGTTTAAAATTTAGAAAGGGAAAGAAAAAAGCAAAAGTAAGCAAACTGTTGACCTCTCCCTATACAAGTCACCTGTTACTTACATTCTGCATTCTAGGTGTGCCCTTAACGAAAGTGAGTTAACCTCTCCAAACCCAGTTCCTATCTGTAAAATGTGGATAATAACAGCACCTGTCTCATAGCATTGCTATCTGCCTGCATTAAATAACCTATATAAAATAATCTACAGTGCTTAGCACCATGTGTGATGGCCACACCATCATCAACATGTTCTCAATACTAGCCATTGCATTACTCTGGGCCATTGGCCAAGATGCCCGAGTTACCAGCACTGACTTAACTGTTCTGTTTACTTTGGGTATCTGCTGACTTGGTCATCACTTGTTCCTTTATTTTTTTTTTTAAGATTTTGTTTATTAATTTGACAGAGAGAGAGAGAGAGATCACAAGTAGGCAGAGAGGCAGACAGAGAGAGAGAGGGGGAAGCAGGCTCCCTGCTGAGCAGAGAACCCATGCAGGACTTCATCCCAGGACCCTGATATCATGACCTGAGCCAAAGGCAGAGGCTTAAACCACTGAACCACCTAGGCGCTCTCACTTGCTCCTTTAAAAGGTAAGCAGAATACTGCTGGCAATGGGGTGGGAGGTCCCATCACATTGTGTCATCTGACATGCCCTGGGGAGACCCTGTCTGCTCTGGGGTGTGCATTCTGACAGCCCAGCCTCAGCATTCTTGGGCAGATGCATCAAATCCCAACTGAGAGCAGAGCCTAGAGCCGGGAGCCCGAGCTTGTGAGTGCCCCCCAGAGAGGCTTAGGGGCTCAGGTGCCACAGCGTTCTGAGCCCTACTAACTGCAAGCAGAAAGTTAGGAGAGTGCTCATTGCTTTCTGTCCGGTTCTTCCCCCACCCCCACTCCCATCACTAGGGACTTGGATTGCACGGTCAGGTTTAATCTCCTTTTTCTCCACGTATGTCCTCTTTCCCTTACTCCTGCTTTCCTTGCTTTCTGTTTCTGTTTCTACTTTTTTTTTTTTCTAAAACGTTCATTTCCTGGAGCTGCCCCTGTGCTTTCTTCTCCCCACACCAATCCGCCCCCACCAGTCTCCTTTCTCCCCTCCTTCCTTCCCTTTCTCTCTCTTCCTTTTCGTCTCTCTTGAGACAGGTCTAGTGGCCTGGTTGCCATCTGCTGCCTTTTTTTTTATGAGGTTGAGATCAGATGGCATCTAATCGATCGTCATGGTCTCCATGGTTACCAGGGTGACAGAGCACTTGGGAGAGACACATTCTCCAGCCTGGGGCTGTCAGACCATTCCTGCGAGGGGGGAAAGAAAATAAAACCTCTTCCATCATATTCACACATTTACATCTTTCTCAAAGGTACCAAAACACAGACCCTGTGTATGTTTTAAATAGCTACCTAGTGGCTTGAGGCCAGGGAATGCAGAGTGACTTTTTCTGTTAAAAAAAAAACAAAAAACAAAAAAAAAAACCACACACAAAAAAACAAAACACACAAGCACAGGACTTCACTTCTGGTAAAGATTTTTTTTTTTTTTTTTTAACCCCAGAGTACCCCCTTATACACCTCCATATACACAGAGCATCACCTTTTTTTCTTTCCCCTTTCAATGTTTGGACATTAACTTAGTAATTCTAATGAGTTGTTATTCTTACAATAAATCACAGAGTAGTTCTGCAACTAACCGCTGACACCTATTTGCTTTAGAGGAAAAGAAGAGCAGCTCCTCCTCGGATGACACCATGTACTTGAACCTTTGATTAGGATCAGTGGTAATGTTTCCCGTGACTAGTTCTTTGGCCAGGAATCTGTAGTACAGGATTTTTGTAGTACATTGTAGTAGAGCCATTTTTCCCACGAAGAGTGGTCGCATATAATGAAATGTAAACAAAAATAACACTTCTTAAAGCAAAAATGGTGCGTGCAGGGCATGACTGCGGCGGGTAACACTTTACTGCTCTAGGGGAGCCCATACACAGAGATGCAGACGGGCCTTATTAGAGTAGATACAACCCAGGTCTGGTTGAAAAAGACAGGAGACACATCTTGGTAGTCAGGATGTATATAACTAATGGAATGTGTGCTAGATTTTTGGAGAAACTCAGAGAAAAGAAAACAAGCAATCTGCATATCATTAAGTCATGGTAAAACCGCAAATAGAATCCTTTGATTTATTCACACACCTTGAATAGCAGGCACGGATGACTGGGGGCTATAGGCTGTTTTACTTCCTCTCCTGGTAATATCTAATGCTTCATAATGATTCTTAAAAATTCTGTTCTTTTTTATCTTTGTCAGAAAAAAACAAAACAACCAAAGTTAAAATTATGGCACAAGGAGAGGGCCTCTCATTCTTTTTCATTTAAGGAAACGTGTCACCCCAAAGATGAGCAGGGCCTCCTTTCTGCTTTCTTTCCTTTGTCTCTGAGGTCCCCTCAGACCTCCTCCACCTCCTTCTGTACAGTATCTTGGTAAGATTCAAATATACTCATCCTCAGTGCCTTTGGCTGTTAAGCAAATATCACACTGATATTTGAAATAGAAATGATGCCATCAATTGGAGGAGAGACTTTAATATAAAGGGAAAATAATTTCTCATGAACATGAACCCTCTTACTCACTTTACACCTCTGCATCTTCGCTAATGCCTATCTCTCCCCTTCCTCCCTGCAGCTCTTCCCACCCTCCCCACCCTCCCTCGCTGGCTGGCACCAGGAGGAGGGCTCCGTAGCAGGGCCATGGGGGAATTGCTTTGAAGGCAAGTCCCACCTCCTCAGAAAATCTCCCTCCCCCAACTCCCCATCTCACAAAGGCCTGAACTCCTAATATTCTTATGGTCTATACCCATTCACAACTCAGCTCTGCTGCCTGTACCCTTGTTGATACATTTGTTACATTTATCTCTTGCCTGTCATTTCAGTGTAAGCTCCAGAGGGGGAGAGACTGTGTCCCCTACTTCCAGGCTCTTCCCTGACTTTCTACCTAATCAGCTCTCACCAAATGTTTGAGAGAGGTGGTTTTACCTCAAGACAGCCTGTGGTGTCTACAATAGCAGGCTTTCCTTTTTAAGGAGTTGGTGCTTAGCATGTCTTGACCCACCGGGTGTTACTTTGTGTCAGCCAAGAAGCTGTCTCTACCTCCTTGTCTCGTCTCCCCTACTCTTGTGTATAAGCGTGCTTCTCAGAGAAGGTGGGTTCCACCTTGGAATGAAATGAGTCATTTGTTCCCATCAGAACAACTGCCACAGCATGGTGTCAACTCAGTCTTGCCTTTGGTAAATTGAGTTTGTCAGTGCTCAGCCACACAGCTGAGTGAAGTGTTGTGTGATGCGGGCTGTCTCCTGGGAGAGAGAAACTGGCATAAACCACATCCTAATGGGATCCAGAAACAAAGAAGCGTGAATGAAGTGTTAATTGCATTCATAAAGACATTAACAAAGGAATTAAAATGGCAGAAGCTTCCGTCCCCCACTCAAGATTCACAGAAAAACATGTTATCCAAAGAATGTTTTAACAATAATCATCCAAGTTTATTGCTTGCCCTCTGCAGAGCTAACTCTCAATAAATATTAACTTTTCAAAGGACAAACATTTTTGTTCATTATCTCGAGGATATTAACTAGCAGACAGTTTATTCTATCCCACCTCCAGTTCTTTTCTTGCTCCTTCCTGCCTTTGTATGATTTAAGTTTCCAGAGAATCAAGAGGTATTTTCAATGCTGCTTCATTAACCATAAGGATGTCTGTTAACAGTTTGAACCCAATCAATCCCACAGTTCTTATTAGAGCAAATGCTCGTTATCTGGAAGCTATTTTGCTTTTTGAACTAAAATTACAGGACTGGGGGTTTATTCTATAGTTCTTCAAAAATATTCCTGAGATAATCTGCGATGTGGGCAACCTGGGGCTCCCTCCGCCTGCCCTTTGGCAGGGCCCTCAGCTGCCAACAGCAGGGCTAAGCTGGCAAAAGGTCAGAAGGCTGCATTTGACTGAAGATGGGCCGCAGTGATGAATATCACGCCTGCCTAATGAAGTCAAGGCCACGGATTTGGGGCATTGATGCTTCTTCTCATTTCCCTCAATTTCACCCCCACAGACTGCAGCACTAATCCCAGCCAATCATTTTGCCTCTATTTGCAACCGGTGACAGAGGGACAAGATAAAAGTCAATGAATCTCATTTATTTCCGGTGACCGGAAATCTCAGTCTCTACAGAATGGGAACTACAAAGTGCCTCCTGTAATTCACACAGCAACTCCATGAGATACAGGGAGCAGACACTTCTTCCCTCATTCTGCAGACAAGAAAAAGAAAACTCTAATTCAGCCAAATCCCAGGATTAGAATTTGGGTATTTTTGATCATCTGACGGCTCTTTCTATACAGCAGGAGTCTAACTCTCTAGGGATGTCATCTGACTCTCACAAGAGTCCTGTGAAGTAAGGCAGGCTGTATAAACAAGTGGGTTCATCTGCCAGGAGCCATATTCATGCAACCAGGGGAGCAGCTGCTCTCAAGTTCATGCCTGGAATTTGGTGGAAGCCTCTGGTGATCTAAAAAACTACATTTTTCAGTCTAGTCTAAACCATATTCATGGATAGTGGCAGATTTAAAAGTGACAAAATGCTAGTGTGTTGTGTGTGGAGGGCTGAAGGGCTGACCAACATGGGTCAGAGGAAGGGGGCTCAGGAGTGCTTACTTCCCACTAACTCACCAGTGGCTTCTACTTCGTTGCAGATATTGGGGGCACGTTCTCCCAGACATGAGCTGTGTGTTCAATTTCAGGACAGCATAACCTAAAATAAAATTGTTTGGATTCAATGCTGCTTTGTATTAGTTGTACTTAGTGCCCTATCACCATACCCTCAAGAGCTGGCTGTCTTCATTTCTTCTCATTAGAACACATCAACAGTACTTGACGCCATCATTTTCAAGTAATGGCAGAGTTAGCTCCAGTGTAGACATGTCATCAAGTTATTCAGGAGTCCAATCTAAACAGCCCTTAAAGTTAATTATCTAGAAGTTATTACTATTACTTGTATTTCTATTTTCAGAATTTTTTGTCCTGGTTAGAGGACCTTAATGTTGCTTCTAAGATGGGAGACTAGTAAATTGCAATCTTACTTGTCTGTGGCTAGGCATGGGAGACAAAGATGCATCATGGGGGAAAAAAAGCAAGTATTTGGTCAGTTACATATTCAATCTAGACAGCTGATGTTAAAGCTTTACTCTTCTTTATCAAAAGCAGAAAGCCTGAATATTTTTCCTTTGAATTCCCTTGATCAGAATGCGTAACTTTCAGTTGCCTATAAATGCTGACCAAGGACACAAACGAGTCTAATGCTATAGTTCTCTATGATATTCCAAACACCTAGGTAATCAGGGGTAAGAAATCTAGTCTTCTAAATTATTTTCTTTTTATCTTGATATTTGGATATTGAGGAGACACAGGCTAAGATGTCATCTGAATACTGGGGACAAAAAAAATCTTTCAGACACGGATTCATTCTGTTTAAGTCAAAAATAAAAGAATTAGTTCATGTTCCTAAGTCAAAACTGTCAATGTCATAGGGTGATCATTTATTCGCTTCTATTCATAGAAATCCAAGTAGATGAAGTCATTTTATAAGGGCCATGTAGGCCATTATGGTCGCAACTAGCCATAGGTGGCTATTTCCATTAAAATTAATTAAAAACAAAATTAAGACTTCAGTTCCACATTCCAAGTGCTCCATAGCCACAAGTGGCTAGCAGCTACTGTATCAAAGACTGAGATCTACAGAACATTTTTGTCACTGCAGAAAGTTCTGTTGAGCAGAGAGGTTCTAGAGTGAAAGCTCAGAATTCACACCGACCACAGAGATACATCCCATATCCAATCATATAGTTATCTGTGAAACAATAAAGTTTCAGCCACAGTGACTTGAGGGACCAGGCTGCTGGAGTGTGGGCATCCAGGAAGGGGTGGCCAGCAGCCTTCTTTCCAAGTGTAAACTGGCCTTCGTGTCATGGGACAGGATGAGCCAAATCTCTGGAGAAAGGGCAGGTGCGGATGAGCCATTTCCATTTTCCACTCCTGCACTCCCAGAACCTCGAGTCCAGACCTGCCGCCAAGTCACACTTGCACAGAAGCCCAAACCAAAGTGCATTTTGGATTAATTTTCTGGCGGATATTTCCTTGCAAAATCTATCTTGTTCCTTTGATTAAGGACTTTCCTTTTTTTTGCCATGAATTTCAATGAATCTGAACCTAACAGTGTTTTCCATCAACCATGACTTTTAGCATAGGCACTGACCAAAAAAGTCTTCGGACAAGCCAGAATTTTAACAGAGACTGAACTAAACAATCCAGAGCTCCTGGACTGACCATCTTCAGGCGACTGACATTCGTGGCTCATCATCATTGCTAGTCAGTGAGAAAACAGATCTATGGACTGAAGAAAGGTCTCTTCCTAAGGTGGATAAAGTGAGAACAATTTCTAGTGTTCATTGCATTAGCCACTTTAAACTTAATACTACTAAATCACCAGTGTATCCTTGCCTCCCATGTACCTCACTATCTCTGCTATATATATTCAGAAATCGAGTCATGGTGTTTCTATAAGATTTTTCAGTCATTTGCAGCAAGCACATGAGAAGTACAACATTATTTTATCACATAATTCATCTGATTTGGGCTTACTAGGAACACGTTTTATTTTCTTAGGACTATAAGCCCCTTGAGGCTGCTGATCATACATATTTGCATCTCACAAGCACCTGATAAATGGGAGGTGCTCAGCACCTAGGTTCAACCCCATCAATAAGTAAGTGTTGAACAAATTAATGAATGAAAGATTACCGATAACAAATGTGTCCAGCCCGTGATAGGGTAACCTTCAGCTGACAGTTATAGAAAAGGGGGCAGGGGTGCCTGGGTGGCTCAGTGGCTTAAGCCTCTGCCTTCGGCTCAGGTAATGATCTCAGGGTCCTGGGATGGAGCCCCGCATTGCATCGGGCTCTCTGCTCAGCGGGGAGCCTGCTTCTCCCTCCCCTTCTCTCTGCCTGCCTCTCTGCCTACTTGTGATCTCTCTCTGTCAAATAAATAAATAAAATCATTAAAAAAGGGGGGGGAAGGGTGGGGCAGGAAGCAGAGATGCAAAATTTGAGAAGAAACGCAGACTGAGCTGATTGAAAGTGGATCACTTCAAAGCTTCCTTTGAATCTCTGTAGAGATGCAGTGGGACAGAAAACATCTTTTTAGGGCAACTGTGTGTTTCAGTTGTGCATTCGGTCTATCGTCTCCTTTACAGAATTTTTTTTCTGACATTCTGCCTGAAAGAAGGGAACTTAAAGGTATCCTGTTTACTTGTATGGGATTGTTTTGTATTAATGGCTGATGGCACAATAATGGAGCTAGCAGACACTGAAAACACAGTTGAGCCCAAACATCAGCATTTCCAGATAAAACTAAAGGAAAATGAATCCTAAAACAGAAGTGACCACAGGAACATCTGGTAATACCCCATATTTCAAATCATCCCTGAAAACCAAGGTCCAACCCAATCTTCAACATTTCCACGAAAAGAGAACCAGAGTAGTATGTGTAAGGCCATAAAGAGGAGTTTTAAAAATTGTGTGTTCAACCTCTTTTGGGTTTTAACAATGCTGGTCACTAACAAATTTTGGGATGTAGCTTTTTAGGTCATGCATCTTTAAATCACCACGACTCCTATTTGTCTCTCGTTCCAACTGTTTTCTGGTGTCTCTCTTGCCGAAATGGTTTCAATTAGAGCCTGGAAAGGTTTGATATCGAACTCTTGCACAGTGCTTGCCAACATGGGAATTGGTTTTAAACATTGCTGTTTTTCATCCAAAAAAAAATCCCCCCTTCCTGCTTTTGAGTTAGAAGAGATTATTCTCAGACAGGCGGTTAGCTGATTTTTAATGTCAAAGAAACTTAATTTGCAAACTCGTTAGAAACTCTTTAGTAAAAGCTGCCTAGTAAAACAGATGATTAATATTTGTAAGCTCTTCATTTGCATATTAATTAGTCTCCATACTCAACTAATTAAAACTGCACTGCCTGTTGGAGGACTTTTCTCTAGACTGGTGGTCTTGTTTCAATGTACAAGCATGTCTCTTAACTAAAATAAGGGTACTAATTATGTCTGTTTTCTAATGTAC
The DNA here is from genome assembly GCA_003697995.1 of Taxidea taxus jeffersonii. Taxonomy (NCBI): domain Eukaryota; kingdom Metazoa; phylum Chordata; class Mammalia; order Carnivora; family Mustelidae; genus Taxidea; species Taxidea taxus. The sequence goes on along the minus strand of ML108949.1, from coordinate 55,669 downwards.
TCATTTCCCCCTGTGTGACACTTAGGACTCCTTGAGAGGTCAGAACCTTACAAAGCAGCCATTTCATTGGCCCAATCACTTTTGGGCTAGAATTTGTGTGTTCCTTCAGGTTTTGATGGGAAGAAAACAGTTAGATTATCCGTGACTGGTAATAGTTGAAGATAAGTAAAAAAGGCACCAAATTGTGTTTCAATATTAGTTTTCTTAAATCCTGCTCTGTAAAGGTAGCTTTCCAGTGTAACTTTTTTTTTTGGCATTTAATCTTAGCTGCTCAATAATTTATTTTACTTTTTAATTTTTAATAAAGAATTATTGGGCTGGGGGCGCCTGGGTGGCTCAATGACTCAAGCGGTCAGAGGGGAGTTTGCTTGTCCCTTTTCTTCTGCTCCTCCCCCTACTCGTGCTCTGTTTCCCTCTTTCTCTGTCTAAATAAATATATAGTTAAAAAAAAAAAAAGGAATTGTTGGGTGGGAAAGTAGGCTAATCTTAGAAAATTATGCCCGCAGAAAGCTCAATTATTGGAATTGGAACCACAAGACTCTAGTTCTTATTGGTGAGAATATACATCCATTGTAGGCAACACAAAACCAACAAAACAAAAAATACCTATGTAAATAAGCAACCTTTAAGTTGAGTGCCCTCAAATGAGAGTCAGGAGAAATTACATTAGTCCCAATAATCAAGTGACATTAGTCAAATAGCTGAACCTCTCTGTGATCTGTAACAACCAAAACATAAATATGCATTGAGTGTCTATATCAGGCATTTTCCTACGATGCTTTGTCCCCAGACTGAGTTATGTGTCACTGCTAGGATCTTCCACAGCACCCAGAGTTTACTCTTCAGATAGTCCATAAGTCGTAGTACTATAATCATATCTTTATTTTTCCATATCCCTTGCTGAATGCTTCTGTATGGCAAGACCTTTTGTCTTGTTCATTTGCATCTCCCAGTGCTATCACAGAGTCTGTGCTATATAGCATATGCTAACTAAATCATTGCTGGATTAATGAGTAAATAAGTAATACATAGATACAATAATAAATGAGTTATGTTTCAGTATCTATTACAACATAACAAACAACCTCAAGGCTTAGAGACTAAAAACAATAATTTATTATTTCTTATGACTCTGTGAGCTACTGGACAGTTCTTCTGCTCTTCTGTGTGGACCCATTCATGGTGTGGCACTCAGTTGGGGGTCTGTAAAGGTTGGGCTCAGTTGGGATGGCAGAGGGCCTGGAATTCTCTCTCCCCCTCAAGATGACACCTTAGACTTCCTAACATGGTGGTTCCAGTGTTCCCATGCACAAAGCCTTACTGAGCTTGCATCAAATGTGCTGACATCTCATTGGCCAAAGAAAATAACGTGGTCAAGCCCAGAGTTGGTGTGGAAAGGGACTGAACAAGGGCATGGATATTTGGGAGGCCCTGAATGTAATAATTAACCACAACATGTCTCTACCTTACGGGAGCTCTGAATCAAGGGAAATGAGTGAGTATATAACTTACCCAATGTGGTAAATGATGTACCAGAGATACCAACATACTGCTAAGGACATAAGCACAGACAGCATTAGAGCCAGAAGGTATTAATTTGAATCTCTTGCCTTTTCTGAACTGGTACACAACCTTCCTTGGGTAAGCTCTTTAACCTCTCAAAATATTGGCTTTACAAAAATGGGTATTGGCCTGCTTGACATTTGTTGCAACTCCCTTCCAATATGGCTTCGCAAAACCTTTTTTTAAAAAGCTAAAAACTATATTCATTAGACTCCTTGCAGCTAAAAATCTTGATGTGGTTTGGCTGCAACCAATCTGATGTACAACCTTCAAGCCAACTTTGGGAATCATGGACAAACAGGCTTGAAGGGCTTCAACTATTATTGCTGGGATCTAGCAGCTACAGCACAGCCCTGGGGCCAACTGTCTCTGGAGTCCTGTCCTAGATGCCTGGCTTATATGGAAGGCTCTGAGAGTCTGCAGTAGAGGACAGCTTCCAGACAACTACTGTGGTTGAGAGAACAGTTCCCATGGTGGGTTAGTTCAATGGTGATGTTTAGGGAGCTATTATTCATGGAGGTCTTGCCTGAAAAGCCTGAAAAAATATTTACTGCTCACTGAGGCCTTCCAGTACTTTTGTAGGTACTACAGATTTCCTTTCTATTTAAAATAGCCAAAGAAGTTTCTGTTCTCTGCACCGAACCATGATGGGAATATCTTCTTCAAGGATTATTATGGAGTTCATGTGAGATGTTTTTATATAAAAGTGACTGGCACTTAGTGGGTACTTAGTAAATACTAATTTTCCTTCTCTTATAATCTGTATACTAAAAAGTACAGATTAAACATCTGGATGCTTCAAAGGTTCTGATAACTCTTCCTCTCTCAGTTTTCAGTTGATGGGTCAGTGCAATCTTTAATCAAAAGTCTAAAGTCAGGGCACCTGTGTGGCTCAGTTGGTTGGGCATCTGACTCTTGATTTCTACTCAGGTGATGATCTTGGGGTGGTGGGATGGAGCCCCTGAGCATCAGAGTCTTCTGAGATTCTCTCTCCCTCTCTCCTTCTCCCTCCCCACCACTCATGCCCCCCCTCATATAAATACTTAAAAAAAAAAAACCACTTAGGGGAGCCTGGGTGGCTCAGTGGGTTAAGCCTCTGCCTTCAGCTCAGGTCATGATCTCAGGGACCTGGGATGGAGCCCTGCATCAGGCTCTCTGCTCAGCAGGGAGCCCGCTTCCCCTCCCTCTCTGCCTGCCTCTCTGCCTACTTGTGATCTCTCTGCAAATAAACAAAGTCTTAAAAAAAATAAAAATCTTTTAAAAAAAAACTTAGAGTTGTGCCAATATAGAGATAGAAATGCAAACTAGACCCCTCTCTTATATATTCTTCTAACCAAGTCTGATTGACTATGTACTAAAATTAAGTACCTGATCTTAACCTTGGGCAAATCATTTTATCTCCCTGGGACTCAGTTTCCTCACTTAAAAAATTAAAGATTTGGACTACATAATTTCTAATGTTTCTTCCTTCCTTTCTTCAGTATCATGTGTTCTTTATATCATTAAGCAACTCCCATTTCTGAGTTATACATAGGGAGGTTTGGAATTGTGTGAGAAGAGTTGTTACATCTTTATATACTCATTATCTCTCAAACCAGTTAAGACAGTCATTCCCTTATCAATAATAATACATTTTCTTAACCAAACGGATTGTGGATCTGACCTTCCTAAACATAGTTCCTCTCTCCCTTCCACTTTAAAGAAAGCACTACCATTATTATCACTGATAATATTTATTGAACAATTACTATTCATCACTTTATATTTTCTTATATCCATGATTTATTGCTCATGTAACATTCGTGTACTTTTTTGATATCATGAAACTGAGGCTAATAGCAGTTAAGCAAGTTACTTGGAGTTGCAGAACTAGTAAGTGGCAGACCTAGATCTTGACCAGGTTTATTTGAACTGGAATGTTCTTTTTAATGACTGCATTAGATGGTCTGTCAATAATAATAATAGTAATAATTAACAGTAGTAGTAGTTTTGTAAATAGTGTTATTTTAGCTCCACTTTATTGAATATTTACTGTTGCCACATCCTCTATTCTTATTCATGTTCTGAATAAATTCTCATAATTTACAGCTGAAATATTTTATGATCTAAATAATTTACAATCCTATTATAACCCCCATTTTATAGATGAAGGATGGAGGCTTATTAATTTCAATTGTCTTGACTGAAGTTTTTCAACTTGTCTTTGGTGTAGCTTGGCTGAGAGCTTAGGGAGTATAGAACCAGAGTATTCTTACATGTCGTGCCTTACTGCCTCCTGTTTCCTCCAGCGATGGCATTGCAAAATACCTCAAGCTACCTTAATTTATGGAAAAAGAAAATTATCTACATACTTAAAAGCCATATAAATAACAAGTACACTTGCTCCCCACAGCCGACTCTGCCCAAACGTGTGCCATGACTGACGCCATGACACGAGAGCTGGGAAGCACCAACAGGGAGACTTGTGAGCACAGATGGAGGCAATGAATCAGTGATCTGTGTACGTGAGAAGAGCTGTACACAGATTCTCCTTTTTCTCCTTTCTCTCACATTGGTAGGGAAGAACCATAACAAACCTCCCAGAGCTGGAGTTTCTAACCCTGTTTCTATCAGGGTGGTGGTGACTATGGGACACCGCTTTATATTTCTGTTTTAAACATAATTTCTAACGTAATATAGATTGTGTGTTTAAAATTTATGTTGTTTGGGGAAAGAGTATGGTTATTTTAAAATCTGAATCAATCCTTATAAGTGTCTATTAGATTTAATAAGGAGAAAAATTGTAAATCCAAGTAATTATTTATTAAACCTCTGACAGCCAAATATAGTACCCTTGGGCAGAGAGGCCCTCTCCTTTGAGGAGGTAAAAACTAATTGCAAAAACAGAGTTGCTGAGAAGTCACACTGGGAAGCATGGGGTACCCATAACAGTTGTTGCTTTCTGTGTGTTGAGCCACATTAGAAGAAAGGTGGAGATCTAAGAAAAAATATTTAAAATCTCTTGGAGAATTCATTCAATAACTACACATAAAAAAGAATAGGTGATAATGAGAACCAATGAGAAAGGCAGTAAAAGGATGTCTCCTCAGGTTGCAGGCAGCTCTGTGAGTCCTGAGGATTTCAGTCCCTGAAAGATTGAAGATCTGGCACTTAGTAGGTGCTCAAAAATAACCAGCTAATCAATGAATGGATGGATGACTTTTTCCCCCAAGTTTGAGAGAAAAGGAACAATGTTTATATTCTTAAACTTTATTGAAAGTGGTGCCTGTTATGTTTATGTCCCCTGTCCCCAGATTCATATGTTGAAGCCCTAAGCCCTATTGTGATGGTATTTGAAGATGTGGCCTTTGGGAGGTCGTCAGGGTTAGAGGTCATGAGCATGGGGTCCTGGTCTGATGGGATTAGTGCCCTTGTAAGAAGAGACACCAAACTGGAGAAAGACAACTATCACATGATCTCCCTGATATGAGGAAGTGAAGATGCACCGGGGGTGGGGGTTAAGGTGGTAGGAAAAGAAAAAGTGAAACAAGATGGGATCGGGAGGGAGACAAACCAAAAGAGACTCTTAATGTCATATAACAAACTGAGGGGGGTCGGGGGGAGAGGGGTTGGGAGAGGGTGGTGGGGTTACATTATATGCTTAAATAAAAAAAGCTTAAAGTAAAAAAAAAAAAAAAAAAAAGAAGAGACACCAAAGCAATCCGGCTCTCTTCCCATGAGGACACAGCCAGGAGCAGGTCATCTGCAAGCCAGGACAAGAGCTCTTACCAGGAGCCAGAAAGGCTACCCCCTTGACTTTGGATTTCTCAGCCTCCAGAACTGTTAGAAAATGATATTTAAACATTCAGTCTGTGTTATTTTGTTATGGCAACCTTAACACCCAAGTCCTTATGCATTTAAATATTGCTCTACTTGGGGACACATATAATTATACCATACATAGACATACACACACACACACATATACACACACACAATATATATATATATACACACTATATCTTGTAGACTCTTTTTTGTATTAATGTTTTATTTTTTAATAAGTTAACTTTGCATGTAAAATAATTTCTTAATTGAATGAAAATTGCACTACTCTCTGACTTGGAGGTCCACATCTGAGGAGGACTGGTATTTTAATCATGGGCCCCAACATGTAGGCAGCATATCAAGTAAAAAACTCAGATTTCTATAGTGTGGGTGACACCCAAACTCACACAATGCAGCTCACTTTCTCTTATTTTCTCTCTTTTTCTTTTCTCTTTGTATTGGAGCTTTGGGATACATAATAGATAGAAAAAAGCAAAAAACACAGACCAGGTGGTCCCAAGATGGCATGTGCTGGGTGCTCTATGGGGCTGCCGTAACAAGAAATTTCAGAGGAGATTCAAAGCCCTTGGGGCCTGCTTCCTGAGGTCAAGTTTCTGGAGCTAGAGAGCAGCAGGAGATATATTTCTCTCTCTCAGACTTCGCAGTGAATACAAACTACTTCTGAACGTCACATAGATAGAGTACTAACAAAGCCTCAGTTAGGAGAGCTCTCCCTGCACCCATGGGAGCAGTCCCTTCCTTGGGTATACATCGCCAGGAGCTGATAGCTTTTTCAAAATTTGTTGTAAAGGTGAGAATCTATCTGGGAGTATGGAAAATAGAAGAGTAGCAGATTCTGGAGACTATGGTCAGATCTAATCTGATTAACTGTGTTCCATAATACATTGCTTGGTCCTTCTGAGGCTTTCTCCTTCTCTGTAAAATGGGGCAAATAATTTCTTCTCTACCTGATTCAGTGGGTTGGTCTCAGAAACAAGTGAGATATGTTTGGGTATATGAAATCCTTTTGTGAAATCTAATATCCTACACCAGTGGGTGGCAACCTTTGGCCCACAGGCCAAATCCCTCCCACTGTAAGTTTTTTGTAGGACCTGCAAACTAAGAGTGGTTTTTTACATTTTTAAATGGCTGGGAAAAAGAATAACATTTTAGGATGTGAAAATTATATATGATTCAAATTTCAGTGTCCATACAAATGAGCGTAAATGCATATTATCTATGGCAACTTTAACACTATCATGTCAGAGAGGAGTATGGCCCACAAAGCCCAAAATCGTTACTCTCTGGCTGTTTACAAGAAAAGTTTGCCAGCCTCTGCTGTATAATTCAAGGGATTATTATTTTTTCTGAAATGTATGCACCTTCATTTATATGGTTTTCCCAAGCAACCTGGCCTACCTGTCTTTGAACAGTGAGAGCTGACCCTCTCCTAGCCATAAACTGGGCACGTCCAGCAGCTCCATATCATCAGGAGAAGTGGTGTAATTTAGAGCATAGGCTGAAAGACCCTAAAGATATGAGAGTCACAGGAGCAGGGTCTTCTCCACGACAGGTCTTTTTCAGTCCACTCCCACGGTCTTGGATGAGGGGAGGGGAAAGTCTTTTTGAGAGATGTCTCTGCATGTTACAATGACATCAGTGGAAGTAGATGGCACAGCATAACAGCCCTATTTGGGGTGGTCCTAAAGGACAATTGGGAAAGAAAATCCCCAGATTTTCCAGAAGGCAGAATTTCAAGAGGGACACCAGTGTACTTTTCTTAGAAGGAGACATGGCCTGAGGTCAGGATCTATTCTGTTTCATAAACAGTAGCCAGTGATATGATTGGACAGTCAGGGACTAAGAAAGCACAAGATTGGAGGATTGATTACAAGAAGGTTTGGAGAAGTGGATGGTAGATCCCTGAGAAGGGTCCAGAAATGTGAGGCTATCAGTGTGCCATGTAAATATTTACCCAAAAGTCCCTTCCAAAGAGGAAAATTTTAATCAGGTGGTTGAAATTACTTGCTCTGTGAGTTAGTCACCCTCCTCCACTAGGTACCCTAGAGCTTGTTCAACAGTCTCCTAAACAACCATCACTGGCTATGACGGTAGAATCAGAAATATTTCTAGGCTTACATCATGAGCTGCCCTTCTCTCCTGCTGCTGACGTTAGCCATTTCTGAGAGCCCAACGTGCTCACAGTGTTCACCAACATGGAATACTAATATGGTACCATATCCTCAGAAGCCCAAATGACACATCCCTCTTCCCCCTCTGGTAACACTGGACTACAGCCTTCAAATGCAGAATCAGAAATCTGTCCTCTCTGGAGTAGATCTATGCTCTGAGTTCAGAATTATTTTCCCTGTCCACCATAATTCTGCCCTCCTTGTTAGTTACAAAGATGCCTGGCATACTTCCATGGCATCACAGAGAGCATTGGTTCTGACCAAAGACTTTGCTCTTCTCTGAAAGAAGTAAAGTGATGAGACTCACAGGATTTATTTTCCCATTATCCAGAAGCAGCTGGCCTTACAGAATAATAATGACAACTAACAATTACAGATCTTCCCTGACTTAACGACGGGGTTATGTACCAATAAATCCATCGTAAATCGAAAATATCTTAAGTCAGAAGTGCATTTAAGGGGAGGAGTCAAGATGGCGGAGAAGGAGCAGGCTGAAAGGACATCAGGCAGCAGGAGACCAGCTAGATAGCTTATCAAACCATTCCAAACACCTATGAATCCAAAAGGAGATCAAAGAGAAGAAGAGCAACAATTCTAGAAACAGAAAATCAACCACTTTCTGAAAGGTAGGACCAGCGAAGAAGTAAATACAAAGAGACGGGAAGATAGACCCCCAGGGGGAGGGGCCAGCTCCCGGCAAGTGGCGGAGCAACGGAGCACAAAATCAGGACTTTTAAAAGTCTGCTCCACGGAGGGACATCACTCCAGAGGCTAAACTGGGGTGAAGACCTCGAAGGGACAGCGTGGCCTGAGGTCCGCGGGGTCACAAAAGGATCGGGGGTGTCTGAGTGTCGCAGAGCTCACAGGTATTAGAGCGGGGAAGCCGGCTACAGAGACAGAGCCGAGGAGTGAGCTCTCAATTCGGGGTTACCTTGAACCATAATCTGTGACACAGGACGGTGCTCTGTGCTTGGGGTCCCCACAAGATCCAGGGAGACTCCAACCTGGGAGAGCCCAGAGATCTTCAGGGTTCAGAGACTCCAGGTGGGGGTCTGTGCCAGAGACAGAGACGCTTGGTCACAGGCTGGGTGATCTTGGAGCGCGGCCTGAGGCCAGTGAGACGGGAGTGATGAGGCGTGGTTTTCTCCAAGCGCGGCTGGAGAGACGGGAGTGATTAAGCGCTTTTCACTGAGGGCGCACTGAGGAGTGGGGCCCTGAGCTCTCGGCTCCTCCAGGCCGGAGATTGGGAGGCCACGATTTTCATTCCCGTCCTCCGGAACTCTACGGAAAGTGACCAGGGAACAAAAGCCCCCGAAAGCAAACCCGAGAGGATTACCTAGCCTGGCCCCTGGTAAGGGCAGTGCAATTCCGCCTGAGGAAGAGACACTTGGAAATCACTAAACAGGCCCCTCCCCCAGAAGATCAACAAGAAATCCAGCCAAGACCAAGTTCACATACCAAGGAGAACAGCAGAATTCCAGAGGAAGAGAAAGCAAAGCATGGAATTCATGGCTTTCTCCTCATGAATCTTCAGTTTTGCAAAGTTAATTAATTTTTTTTAATTTTTTTCTCTTCTGCTAATTTTTTTAAACTTTTACCCTTTCCTCTTATAACGTTTTTAAACTAGTTTATCTTAATAGCTTTCTTAAAAAAATTTTTTTTGAACCTTTATTATTATACTCACATTTTATCCTTTATTGTATCTAACTTTATTCTTTGTATACACATAGGGTTTTTTTTCTTCTAAAAAACTTGCGGTACAACTTCTTCTAATAGATCAAAATACACCCTAAATCTAGCATTGGGCTTGATCTAGTCTCCAGCCCAAGCAAGTTCTCTCCACTTTCTTTTTTCTTTTTTTTAATTCTACTTACCAACTTACTTTATCAACTCCTTTGTTAGAAATTAAAAAAAATTTTTTTTTCATCTTTATAGTCATATTTCATCCCTTCATTGTGTTTACCCTTATATATGTTTTTCCTTCTTTAAATTTTTGGGAGGCAGTTTCTTCTAAGAGACCAAAATTCTCCCAAAATTAAGTGGGTGACCCTGTTCTAGTCACCAGTCTAATATATATATATTTTTTTTCTCTTTTTATATTTTTTTCTTTATTTGTGTTTTCTGAACATCTTTTTACTCCCTTTCTCCACCCCACACACACAATTTGGGGTCTCTTCTGATTTGGTTAAAGCACATTTTCCTGGGGTCTTTGCCACACTTTTAGTATTTCATTTGCTCCTTCATATATTCTTATCTGGACAAAATGACAAGGCGGAAAAACTCACCACAAAAAAAGAACAGGAGGCAGTACCGAAGGCTAGAGTCCTAATCAATACAGACACTGGTAATATGTCATATCTAGAATTCAGAATGACGATTCTCAAGGTTCTAGCTGGGATTGAAAAAGGCATGGAAGATATTAGAAAAACCCTGTCCAGAGAAATGAAAGCCCTTTCTGGAGGAATAAAAGAACTAAAATCTAACCAAGTTCAAATCAAAAAAGCTATTAATGAGGTGCAATAAAAAATGGAGGCTCTTACTGCTAGGATAAATGAGGCAGAAGAAAGAATTAGTGACATAGAAGACCAAATAACAGAGAATAAAGAAGCTGAGCAAAAGAGAGACAAACAACTATTGGACCACGAGGGGAGAATTCGAGAGATAAGTGATACCATAAGAAGAAACAACATTAGAATAATTGGGATTCCAGAAGAAGAAGAAAGAGAGAGGGGAGCAGAAGGTATATTGGAGAGAATTATCGTAGAGAATTTCCCTAATATAGCAAAGGGAACAAGCATCAAAATCCAGGAGATGTAGAGTAGCCCCCTCAAAATCAATAGGAATAGGTCCACACCCGTCATCTAATAGTAAAATTTACAAGTCTTAGCGACAAAGAGAAAATCCTGAAAGCAGCACGGGACAAGAAGTCTGTAACGTTCAATGGTAAAAATATTAGATTGGCAGCAGACTTATCCACAGAGACCTGGCAGGCTAGAAAGAACTGGCATGATATATTCAGAGCACTAAACGAGAAAAACATGCAGCCAAGAATACTATATCCAGCTAGGTTATCATTGAAAATAGAAGGAGAGATAAAAAGCTTCCAGGACAAACAAAAACTGAAAGAATTTGCAAACACCAAACCAGCTCTACAGGAAATATTAGAAGGGGTTCTCTAAGCAAAGAGAGACCCTAAAAGTATTAGATCAGAAAGGAACAGAGACAATATACATAACAGTCACCTTACAGGCAATACAATGGTACTAAATTCATATCTCTCAATAGTTACCCTGAATGTAAATGTGCTAAATGCCCCAATCAAAAGACACAGGGTTTCAGAATGGATAAAAAAGCAAAACCCATCAGCATGCTGCCTACAAGAAACTCATTTTAGACCCGAAGACACCTCCAGATTGAAAGTAAGGGGGTGGAAAACAATTTACCATGCTAATGGACAGCAGAAGAAAGCTAGGGTGGCAATCCTTATATCAGATCAATTAGATTTTAAGCCAAAGACTATAATAAGAGATGAGGAAGGACACTATATCATACTCAAAGGGTCTGTCCAACAAGAAGATCTAACAATTTTAAATATCTATGCCCCTAACATGGGAGCAGCCAACTATATAAACCAATTAATAACAAAATCAAAGAAACACATTGACAATAATACAATAATAGTAGGGGACTTTAACACCCCCCTCACTGAAATGGACAGATCATCCAAGCAAAAGATCAACAAGGAAATAAAGGTCCTAAATGACACACTGGAACAGATGGACATCACAGATATATTCAGAACATTCCATCCCAAAGCAACAGAATACACATTCTTCTCTGGTGCCCATGGAACATTCTCCAGAATAGATCACATCGTGGGTCATAAATCAGGTCTCAACCGGTATCAAAAGATTGGGATCATTCCCTGCATATTTTCAGACCACAATGCTCTAAAGCTAGAACTCAATCACAAGAGGAAATTTGGAAAGAGCCCAAATACATGGAGACTCAACAGCATCCTTCTGAAGAATGAATGGGTCAACCAGGAAATTAAAGAAGAATTGAAAAAAACCATGGAGGGGCGCCCGGGTGGCTCAGTGGGTTAAAGCCGCTGCCTTCAGCTTGGGTCATGATCCCAGGGTCGTGGGATCGAGCCCTGCATCGGGCTATCTGCTCTGCAGACAGTCTGCTTCCTCCTCTCTCTCTCTCTGCATCTCTGCCTGCTTGTGATCTCTGTCTATCAAATAAATAAATAAAATCTTTAAAAAAAAAAAGAATTAAAAAAAAAAGAAAAAAACCATGGAAACAAATGATAATGAAAACACAACAGTCCAAAATCTGTGGGACACAGCAAAGGCAGTCCTGAGAGGAAAACATATAACGATACAAGCCTTTCTCAAGAAACAAGAAAGGTCTCAAATACACAACCTAACCCTACACCTAAAGGAGCTCGAGAAAGAACAACAAAGAAAGCCTAAACCCAGCAGGAGAAGAGAAATAATAAAGATCAAAGCAGAAATCAATGAAATAGAAACCAAAAAAACAATAGAACAAATCAACGAAACTAGGAGCTGGTTCTTTGAAAGAATTAATAAGATTGATAAACCCCTGGCCAGACTTATGAAAAAGAAGAGAAAGGCCCCCAATAAATAAAATCATGAATGAAAGAGGAGAGA
>ML108949.1:26389-38431 GCA_003697995.1 Taxidea taxus jeffersonii | reverse complement strand
CTATTCAACATAGTACTAGAAGTCCTAGCCTCAGCAATCAGACAACAAAAAGAAATTAAAGGCATCCAAATCGGCAAAGAAGAAGTCAAACTATCGCTCTTTGCAGATGATATGATACTATATGTGGAAAACCCAAAAGGCTCCACTCCAAAACTGCTAGAGCTTGTACAGGAATTCAGTAAAGTGTCAGGATATAAAATCAATGCACAGAAATCAGTTGCATTTCTTTACACCAACAACAAGACAGAAGAAAGAGAAATTAAGGAGTCAATCCCATTTACAATTACACCCAAAACCATAAGATACCTAGGAATAAACCTAACGAAAGAGGCAAAGAATCTATACTCAGAGAACTATAAACTACTCATGAAAGAAGTTGAGGAAGACACAAAGAAATGGAAAAATGTTCCATGCTCATGGATTGGAAGAATAAATATTGTGAAAATGTCTATGCTACCTAAAGCTATTGACACATTTAATGCAATGCCTATCAAAATCCCATCCAATTTTTTCAAAGAAATGAAACAAATAATCCTAAAATTTATATGGAACCAGAAGAGACCTCGAATAGCCAAAGGAATATTGAAAAAGAAAGCCAAAGTTGGTGGCATCACAATTCCAGACTTCAAGCTCTACTACAAAGCCGTCATCATCAAGACAGTATGGTACTGGCACAAAAACAGACACATAGATCAATGGAACAGAATAGAGAGCCCAGAAATAGACCCTCAACTCTATGGTCAACTAATCTTCGACAAAGCAGGAAAGAATATCCAATGGAAAAAAGACAGCCTCTTCAACAAATGGTGTTGGGAAAATTGGACAGCCACATGCAGAAAAATGAAATTGGACCATTTCCTTACACCACACACGAAAATAGACTCAAAATGGATGAAGGATCTCAACGTGAGAAAGGAATCCATCAAAATCCTTGAGGAGAACACAGGCAGCAACCTCTTCGACTTCAACCGCAGCAACTTCTTCCTAGGAACAGTGCCAAAGGCAAGGGAAGCAAGGGGAAAAATGAACTATTGGGACTTCATCAAGATCAAAATCTTTTGCACAGCAAAGGAAACAGTCAACAAAACCAGAAGACAACTGACAGAATGGGAGAAGATATTTGCAAACGACATATCAGATAAAGGGCTAGTTTCCAAAATCTATAAAGAGCTTAGCAAACTCAACACCCAAGGAACAAATAATCCAATCAAGAAATGGGCAGAGGACATGAACAGACATTTCTGCAAAGAAGACATTCAGATGGCCAGCACATGAAAATGTGCTCCACATCATTGGGCATCAGGGAAATACAAATCAAAACCACAATGATATACCACCTCACACCAGTCAGAGTGGCTAAAATTAACAAGTCAGGAAATGACAGATGCAGGCGAGGATGTGGAGAAAGGGGAACCCTCCTACACTGTTGGTGGGAATGCAGGCTGGTGCAACCACTCTGGAAAACAGCATGGAGGTTCCTCAAAACATTGAAAATAGAGCTACCTTATGACCCAGCAATTGAACTACTGGGTATTTACCCTAAAGATACAAACGTAGTGATCCGAAGGGGCATGTGCACCCAAATATTTATAGCAGCAATGTCCACAATAGCCAAGTTATGGAACAAACCTAGATCTGCATCAACAGATGAATGGATAAAGAAGAAGTGGTATATATATACAATGGAATACTATGCAGCCATCAAAAGAAATGAAATCCTGCCATTTGCGATGACATGGATGGAACTAGAGGGTATTATGCTTCGCAAAAGAAGTCAGTCGGAGAAAGAGAAATATCATATGATCTCCCTGATATGAGGAAGTGGAGATGCAACGGGGGTGGGGGTTAAAGTGGTAGGAAAAGAAAAAATGAAACAAGATGGGATCGGGAGGGAGACAAACCAAAAGAGATTCTTAATGTCATATAACAAACTGAGGGGGATGGGGCAAGGCATGTTGGGAGAAGGTGGTGGGGTTACATTATATGTTTAAATTTTTAAAAAATGTATTTAAAAAGTGCATTTAATACACCTAACCTTCAAAACATCACAGCTTAGCCTTGCCTACCTTAAGCATGCTCAGAACACTTGTATTAGTCTACGCTTGGGCGAAATCAGCTAACACACAGCCTATTTTATAATAAAGTCTTGCATATCTCATGTAATTGATTGACTACTCTACTGAAAATGAGAAATGGAAGTGCTGTGCAGGACAGAATAGTGATCAGTGTATCGGCTCTTCACCCTCGTGATCACGTGGATGACTGCGAGTGGCTGTTGCCCAGCATCACGAGAGGATCGTACTGCATGCCCTTAGCCCACAAAAAAGGTCAAAATTCAAATTTCAAAGTATGGTTTCTACTGAATGTGTATAGCTTTTGTACTATTGTAAAGTCGAAAAATTGTTAAGTTGATCCATCATAAATCAGGGACCATCTGTATATTCTGGGCACTGTTCTTAGAACCTCACATGTGCCCACTCATTTAACCCTTATACCTACGCCCTCTGAAGTAATTACATCATTACACCAATTTCTAAAGATGGTTACTAAATTGCTTCTGGTCACCTGGTTAGTAAAGGGGGACTGAGATTTGAGTCCAGGCAGGGTAGCTGCAGAGCCTGTGCTCATAACCAGTACCATATACAGTCTACAAGGGAGGAGTGGAACAGTATGGCAAAGGCTTGGTTATGGAGCATCAGTGGAAACTAAAACAGGGGAGCTTAGAGCGTCCCCTTGCGGGACAAAGTTTATTCTCTAAACTGGCTGCCAATATATGGTGCCATTTCAGCCATGGCGAGGATAAACCTATCTGGGAATCAGGAAGGTAGGAGCAGGAATTATGCCTCCCTACCACTTGTAAAATTCTGCTTATGCTCCCTATAACTTAGGGCCCCACTGATGTAGAGAGTTGTAAATCCAAAGAAGGAACAGTCCTGAGGGATGAAGCAATAGTTAGGTCTTCCAGTGATAGGTCTGTGATCAAAGGAGCGAGACTGATACAAAGCGAAGGTCAAGCAAAGCTTTATTTCACGCCAAACATAGAGAATCAGACTGACGGTCAGGGCCGCCTCTTACACAGAGGGCGACCCCTCCCTGCCTTACAGACTAACTTTTATAGAGCAAAGGCCATGTGGTTGGGCCTGGCCACACACAGGTAGCCGATGAGATTGTAACACACAGAGAAAGCTGCACAGTCATGCTAGGTCACACATGGGTGGCCAATTGAATTACAATCTACCCTAGTAGATATTTGAACTAGCCTATCACCTTGGTCAGAATTGGTACCCAAAAGGTGGGGCCCATACTCCTCGGTATCAAGGGAGACAGTATGTGCGCCCCACTGATTGGATGTCTCCACCTGGCCTGACCCACCCTTGTATTTGGGCTCTGTTACCTGGGACTGGTTTCTGGGACTTGCTTTTAAGTAAGTCCCCTGGGGAGGGGGCGGGTGGGCAGGGTCAGTTTAAGTTTTACTGCATAAACAACAAAATGGCTGTTCAACTGCAATGGAGCCATTTTGGCTAAATAGGCCCTTCTATCACTGAATCAGAAGCTGAGACTGTCACCTGGCCATTTTAAGCTCCTCATGCCAATGGTGAACAGGCAAAAAAGGGAGCTCTGCTATTGGTCAGTGTGCTTGAGCCCAACTATTTAAGGGGAATATATCAGGGTTCATTTGGTTCTAAATAGCAATGAGGGCAGTACACTTAAAAATGATTTAAATTACAACAACCTAAATCATGGGAAGGCTTGTGGGAGGCCTCAAAGGGTGGATTCAGCCACTCAGCAATGTCATCCGAGAGCCAGGCCCTCTCCAGCCTGCCACTCCTCCAACCTCAGCTGCTTACTTGGCAGCGTCTCCCCGCATGGCATCAAGATGGCTGCCACCCAGCCTGGAGGGAGGATGTGAGGGAAGCAAAGCACCAGACAGCAGGAGGCAGAACACAGGGGATTTTCAGGGCAGTGAAAATACTCTGTACAATTCTGTAATGGCGGATACATGTCATCCTACGTTTGTCCAAACCCGTGGAATGTGCAACCCCAAGAGTGAGCCTTAGAGTAAATTAGGAACTCTGGGTGATAATGGTGTGTCCAGTGCAACAAATGCACCCCTTTGGTGGGAGGTGTTGATAACGAGGAGGCTGTGCGGGTGTGTAGGTACGGGGTTGACAGGAAATCCTTGTACCTTTCTCTCAATTTTTCTGTAAACTTGTAACTGCTCTAAAAAAGACAAAGTCTTGAGAAACAACAACCCCAAACCACGGAATAGAGAACATATTTTGCAGCTGGCCCTGGAAGTTTCCAGACCAGCAGGACTTTGTAGCTGCATCAAGGTCCAGTGCTGGTGGAGTGGCACCCCCACTAAGCTGTGCAAGCGGTCCCCCGGGTTGTGGCTCTCCCTTCCTGCCTCCATTCATCCCCTGTCATGACCTGATTCTCAAGTTTCCCAGTGAGTCAGTGAGCTCCCAGTACCTCTGTGGTGTACCTTCTTACTGCTTCTACCTGCAAGAACTGCTTTCTGTTGTTTGTAGCTAAGATGTCTGACTGATAAGCTGGCTATTTAATCGGTAGATTGAAAATGAAGAGAGGTTTTCTCTTTTGGTTGTCATTCTTTTTGGTGTTCTCAAGAGCTTTAAAAGATGGCCAGAGAATAAATATACTTTACCAAAGTGTAGACCCTACAGACTTTACCAGGTCTCTATTGTCATGGCCCCTCCGCAGTCAAGTTCAGGCCAAAAAGTTGTCCTTGGGAAAGGGGTATAGCTGCTGACAAACACCATTTACTGAGTACCGAATATGAACCAAGTAGTACAAAAAGTACTTTAGTACATAAAAGTACTTTACTTCTTGGGTGCCTGGGTGACTCAGTCTTTAAGCATCTCCCTTTGGCTCAGGTCATAATCCCCTATCAGGCTCTCTGCTTAGAGGGGAGCCTGCTTCTCTGCCCATCCCCTGGCCTATGTGCATTCTCTCTCTCTAACTCACTCTCTTTCTCTCTCAAATAAGTAAAATCTTTTTAAAAGTACTTGTAAAAAAGTACTTCTTAAGAAAAGTACTCCTGGGGCGCCTGGGTGGCTCAGTGGGTTAAAGCCTCTGCCTTCAGCTCGGGTCATGATCCCAGAGTCCTGGGATCGAGCCCCGCATCGGGCTCTCTGCTTAGCGGGGAGCCTGCTTCCTCCCCTCTCTCTGCCTGCTTCTCTGCCTACCTGTGATCTGTCAAATAAATAAGTAAAATCTTTAAAATAAATAAATAAATAAATAAAAGTACTCCTAACAGCCCGATGAAGAAGACCGTACTGTGCTACCTATGTTTGCAGATAAAAAAGCTTGTTTGGAGACTGGTCACACTTGGTACATGTGGCAAATGACCCAGGTCTGCCTGATGGAAAAGGCCCTGGGCTCTCTTCTGTGTACCAGAAACATTATTTTCATCTCTTTATGCTCTCAGAGGGTAAAACAAGATTTTCCTCTACCCATCTTCATAAGACTGCTCAGCCATAATACCAAAAGCATCTATTTTGGAGTCCATCCAAAGGATTTTGTTCTGGAAGGACCATAAAGACATTGATCACCATTTAATGCAGAGGGAGGTCAGCGACATGGACATGGAGGTTACGTGAAAGTGTGGCTGCGGGCAGTGTGCTCATTTAAACTCACTTCCCCTGCCTGTCCTGTACTAGTTCATAGGGCATGTCCACCCACACGCCCTGTAAGAGAAACTTCCCACCACCATCCATCCCTGCAGCCCAGGCAGACGCATTTAATACTAATCACCACCGCTGATGGGCGATGGACAACTGGCCCAAAGGCGACCAGTTTCGAGACAGACTAGCCTGTGGTTTATGCAGCCTGTCCGGAAAAGATGGGCATCTCAGAGAGCTCTCCTAGGAATTAGGAACTTGAAGTGGGAAGAGTGAGTGAATTAGCAGTGGAGCCGAAGTGAAGGGTGCTGGATGCCAAACAGATTAGAAAATTCACACAAAAGCTGATGTTATGAGGAGGTAAAGTCTATGCCCTGGGAAATAAAGGGCAGGGAAGTTGGTTGGCAGAGAGAAGATGACTGAGCAAATAGGCAGAGGCACGCACAGAAGCTCCGAGAGAGGACAAGGAAGGGGAGAGAAGTTGGAAAGCAGAGATAACAAAAGAGAGACCTGGCCCCGGGCTTCTGGAATCTTCTGCATTTCCTAGGAAACTCTGGTGGAGATCTGTTGCTCACAATCACATGATCCTGTTCAAAACTCTCATTCTATCTACTTTTAAAATGGAAGCATACAAACTAATTTGTCTTTTCTCATTTTGGTTTTACTCCATTCTTCCTCCTGTGACTTGCCTCATGGTTCCAAAGGCCGGAACCTGGAGAGAAGCAAAATGGAAGCAAGCCGTGGGGATTCTTGACAGACCTCAAAGCAGACTCTGAAGGGAAGAGCCTGATTATGTGGGCTGAGACTGGGGCTTTGATAACTCCTCTGCTCCCCTCTGGGGATTAAGGTAGAGCTGAGAGCATTTTTCATTCTCTATATTCTAAAAGCAGAATCAAAATGGAATTTTTTCTTTCTCTTTCCATTTCACAACTATCAACTCAACACACAGGTCATTTCCTTATAAAAGGCATCTTTCTTTCTGATTCAGTATTACCTGCTGTACTCAGACTAAGGTGGTCCAGACATGCACACCCAGATCATACCTCTGCAAAGCCAGGCAGGCGGTGGGTGAGAAAAGGCATAGCAGCCATTTGCTATATTTGTTACCTGAAAGACTAACATCTTCCTCTTTCACATGAACTTGCTTCAGACCAGAGGTGTCAGCTAACAAAGACTGGGGGCCTCTCTTGCTTTCTGAGCCCGCGATACTGATCCCCTCCCTGGAACAGCTCAGGAGTTGATGGAGACACAGAGGGTGGTGCCATCTCAGGCTGTGGGGCCTCCAAAGCTTCTTCACCTGTCCACAGAGACGGGTCTCCTGGCTCCTCCCTGTTTCTATTCCCTCTTATAGGCTGTTGTCTTCCTTTGCCCGCCAAAACACAGAATATGAGTTAGCAAAGAGGGAAATTGGTGCAGTACTTAAATCCCTGGACTCTGGACACAGACTTCTCCTGTTAAAGTCTTGCCTATGCCACTTAGAAATAGATCTCTCTGAGCCTCATTCTCTTCATCTGGAAGATATGGATGATATTATTAGTTTCTGCTGTAAAAGAGAGTTCATATTTGTAAAGGGTCTGAATAGTGCCTAGTACATAGTATACCACAGAAGCACTTGTTAAGTCAATCAACAAACCTCCTCCAAGGAAAGGAAGACTCCTCCCAAGCAGAATAGCCAGGCTGGTAGAAACAGAGCTTGGCTTCAAAAGAACTGAATTGCATCACTTCTTGGCCTTTTGGCTAAGATCAAGGGAAAAGAACTGAATATTATTTCTTATTATCGAGTGATTTTCTTTTCCTTGCAGGAAATTTCCATTTGCTAATTAATCTTCACTAGGCCAGTGAATATTCTAAAGTAAGGCAGTGTTTCAAATTATAGGTAACTTGTTTTTAGAAAAAGGAAATTAAATACAGAAATGCACCATTTAGGTTGAGGTTAATTAATTGGCTATTGAGAGCATGGAAATCAGCGATGCCGCCAAAGAATGGAGGACTTGAGGGAGTTGTGCCAGAAGACCTGGGCTGAATCCCAGCTCTGCAACCTTTCAGGGGACCCTTGGCAAGCCTTTTCCCTCCCCGAGCTTTAGTGTCTGCAGATTGGGACACTTTGACCCAACTCACAGGGTGGTCCCAAGGATGAAGTAAGAAACGCAGCACAGGGCAGGCCACAGCGTATGGCACTTACCAACTTCAGTGTTTGGCTGAGGACCTGTGACTTCTTTAGATGCTCTCCTACCAAGCTGGGCCATCTCATTCCCTAGCCACAACCAACTCCTGAAGTGGGCAGCTCAAGAAGACCTCGGGGGAGGAAACATGCTGACAAGTGATAAAGGAGACAAGGCTAAAAGATACAGTCAGTACACAAAAAGGGGGAATATGGAACATTTTATAAAAATAAGAAAACAGGGACGCCTGGGTGGCTCAGTTGGTTAAGCGGCTGCCTTCGGCTCAGGTCATGATCCCAGCGTCCTGGGATCGAGTCCCACATCAGGCTCCTTGCTCGGCAGTGAGCCTGCTTCTCCCTCTGCCTGCCACTCTGTCTGCCTGTGCTCGCTCCTGTGCTCGCTCTCTATCTGACAAATAAATAAATAAATAAAAATCTTTAAAAAAAAAAAAAAAAGAAAACAATTCCAAAGGGGAGTAGTCAGTCTGGTTTTTAGTGTAGGCAAAAATAGCTTTCCAGACCGAAATCATCTCTGAGGGACGCACTGCCACACAGCCCACTGGGATGATTGACAGCCACATTGTCTCAAGCCTGCCGGTGTGCACAAAGATACATAAAGGGTATCTCTGGAAGATCCCTTGAGGGCTGAATGTGACCTGCATCCCAGGGCAGAGGGAGGTGGAGGAGGCAATCGCCATATTGCCTTGGGTTATTTGAAAATGAACCTCAAGAAGACTAGGAAAGAGGCTGCTTGAAGTCCCAGCACCTCACCACAGGACCATAAGAATTTGAAAGGCTTAGGAGAATATGCTTTCCCTAATTAGGTAGGAGAAGAATCACTCAGAGCCTAGTTAGATTGTGCTCCTATCTGCTAGACGGGAAACTGTTTCCCCTTGAAGAAGAAATGAAGTCCCACAACAGAAAAGACAAGCTGGAAAGGGCGGGGGGGGGGAGGGGGCGATGGTCAGACCACAGGGCAGGGCTCTGGGAGAGACACACAGTCCAGAAGGCAGGCAGCCCCTTGTCATCAGCTGCTGGAGCCAGATGCCTGAGTTGAAACCCAGCCCTGACTCTTATTGTTTGCATGACCTCTGGCTTGATCCCACTCAACCTCTTTTGTGTATTATAAACACTTTATAACATTATTGTGAAGATAATTGTGTTAAGACACATGAGGCACTTAAAAGACTGCCCGGGACACTGCCACCATTTGGCCAGTGTTAGCTGTTGTCAAATACATCCCTCCCCTACCGTTTTCTTTCCTGTGCTTCTAGAAAGAGTTTTTGGGTTGCCTGGACTCCACTTAACCAAAAACCATGTTGTGATGAACACCTTCAAACTTTCATTCAATATGCACTTACTGCTGAGCAATATTTCCTCTCGGTCGTGGGCAAGAGTTTCCCAGAGACGTATACCCAGGAATTGGTTGCTTACCTGAATGTTGACCCCTGCACACACGAGGGCTTTTGTTTCCTCACAGTTATGTCAGCAGACCTTGAATTTTTGCCAGTCCTAGAGGTGAAAAGTCGTATCTTAATGTTCATCTCTGCATAAAGTGAGATTAAGCGTGTCTTCATCTATTTGTTAGCTATTCCAGTGTCCTCTTCTGAGAATTGTCTAGACATACATTTTGCCCATTTTTCTGTTAGGTTTCCTGTTTTTGTTATTATTGTTGATTGGAAGTTGTTTCTGGTCTTTTTTTAGGTATGGTGGACATTGGAAATATCCTCTCCCAATTTATCACCTTTTAATTACCTTTGCTTATATTTTCTTTATTGAACAGAAATCCTGTGATGTATTGAAGGCAACAAACTCAGCTCAACTACTGGCTATCCTGACTTAGGCCTCCATCTCTAGGGACAGTCAGAAAAAAAGCAGCATACCTATTTCTGGACATAAATACTATTTATCTCAGTCTTGACTATGTTTTTACATACAATGACCAGCATTCAACCAAAAATTATAAAACATATAAATATCAAAGGGTAATAACATTATCAGGACAAGGCAATCAAAGATCCTGACTCAGAGATGACCCAGATGGTCCAACGATCAGGCAAGGAGCCTAAAGAACTATAATTATTACCCTTATGGATCTAATGGGAAAGGAAGACAAGAAGCAGGAGGGAATTTCAGCAGAAATAGAAACTATGATAAAGCGTCAAAAGTCACACACATTCTGTCTTTATTCTTATGTTTATTTTTTCCTTCCTCTCTCAATATTTTTATTTGTTTTGTTTCCCTTTTAATGTTTTGACAGTGTGGCCAATTTGTCAACATCTCTCTCCCTTCTTTGGCTTCCGTAGGGCTGAGGCTGAGAGATGAAACAAAGTTTACCCTCTCGTCAGGGATCATAATCCTTCTCCCATGCCTCAGCTGTGATCTTTAAGCTCTGAGAAAAGTGGTTTCAGTGAAAATATCAAGAAATTGACCCAGAGCTTAAATGGAGGACCTATATGATCTTATGAAAAGTGTTAATTTTTTCTGTTGTTCCAGTGCAATATCTTATTCTCTGATAAGGCCACAAAAAGGAACATTGCCTACATTTAGAATACTACTACTAATAGACAGATTAGAAGAACAAAACAATATAAAAGCAGCTCATCAGCCAGTGATTATTTGTCCTATAATTAGTTCTATTTTTTTTTTCTCTCAGTAATATCAAAGTCAGACACTATTATGTCCACAGCCATGTACCTGAAATATTCAGATTTGGATCAGATATTTTAATGTTTATTGAGATTTCATTCTATTGCAATTTTTATATAGCTTATATTTCCATTCATTCATATGCTGATGGTTTATATCCTAGATTAACTCTTTCTATATTCTAACTACAAGGTAGGAATTCTTTGAGGCTAAAGAAAGGTTGCCAGAGGAAATGGAGGAGTTGGACACATTGGCCAGTTCTGCTCCATCTTGTTTCATCACCAGAAATCAAGAAAATTGGATCCTTGGAGACAGGACACTGAGACACCTCCCCGTAGGCCATTTATCCATCAGGCACTGAAGGCACGGTTCCATTAGCCTCTGAGTTTCTAAGGACTTTCAGAAATGTTTGAGATCTGAAAAAAATATATATCTCCAATACCAAGAGAAACTTACATGTTTGATACGCTATAGGATGGGGGCAATGGGGCTCCTTAGAAAAAATGCTTAGACCATTTGCGAGTCCCAAGACAGCTTTGAACCTTCATAGGAATGATCTTCCATCTACCTTGTTGTTTGTCTACTTTGTTCTTTTTCTTGTTGGATGAGAGCATTGGCTGATAGAGTACAAGGGAGGATAATAGAGAATTCAAATGTTAATGCTGAAAGCTATAGTGAAGACCACATAGCCAGAGTTTTAAACTGTGCTGCAGATGCAGATGCAGATGCAAAGGGATGGTTGAGGCAGGGGGCTCTGGTCCATCCTACTCCTTTTGTACCCCCATCTCCTTCCATTCCCTGTTTTCCTGCCATCAGAGTAGCTTCCCTTAAATATATTTAATGTATTGAGATTCTCTGTAGGGTTTCCAAAACTCTGTTTTGGAAACAGAGTTCATGGGTGCCTAGGTGGCTCGGTTGGTTCAGCTCAGGTCTTGACCTCAGGGTTGTGATCAAGCCCCATGTTGGGCCCCACCCAGGGTGTGGAACCTGCTATAAAAAAAGAAAAAAAAAGATTTCTGGAAACAGAGTTCACTGCTTAGTATGAAAATACCACTGACCTATCTATCTGACTTTGTTATTTTACTGATGAGTGCCCTGAGGCTCAGAGAATTTAAGTAAGTTACCCAAAATCTCCCAACCAGCTCTTGAAGCCAGGTTTCCTGATTCCCAATTCAATACTATTTCTTTAGGCAGAGGAAGTTTGTTCCAAAGTCTGACCTGTTTCAAAAAGGTATGACTGCTGCCTTGGCAGGAATGTTGGTTTTGCTAGAGTCCTTGTGAGGTAGTTCTATCACCCTCCCAGCACCTATGTGCTATCTTTCAGGGCCTAGATCACATTCTGGACATTTTGTCTCTTTTTTAGTATATGGCTTATTCTCTAGCTTCTACCCCTTAGGGGAAAGTTCCCATTTCCCCGTTGAAGAAAATAAAAACCAAGACTTACAGCTAACAAGAAATCCAATAAGCAAAAATACAGCAAAACCAGAAAGTATAAAAAAGAGTCAAGAAGTGCATCTAATGGTGAAGTGTCACTACTGACCAAGTACAGTTTTATTAGTCACCCCAAAAGGCCAACACCGTAGCCGCTAG
>ML108949.1:0-26289 GCA_003697995.1 Taxidea taxus jeffersonii | reverse complement strand
AAGAGAGAGATCACAAGTAGGCAGAGAGGCAGGCAGAGAGAGAGGAGGAAGCAGGAGCCTGATGCGGGACTCGATCCCAGGACCCTGAGATCATGACCTGAGCCGAAGGCAGAGGCTTAACCCACTGAGCCACCCAGGTGCCCTGAAAACATTTTTAAAGATTGTACAAATCCCTCAAAAATTATTTTATTGATTCATGTTGAAATAATGTTTTGGATATATTTGGTTAAACTATCATTATATTTAGTTTCGTTTGTTCTTTTTGTCCCTTTTTAAAAAAAGATTTTATTTATTTATTAGAGAGAGAGAGAGAGCACAAGCAGGGAGGAGAAGCAGTCTCTCGGCCAAGCAGGAGCCTGATATGGGGCTCGATCTCAGAACCCTGGGATCATGACCTGAGCTATGGGCAGATGCTTAACCGATGGAGCCACCCAGGCGTCCCTGCTTTTGCTTTTTTTAATATGGTTACAGGAAAAATTTAAATTCCGTATCTGAGTACACCGCTTAGGTCATATTCCTATTCCAGGGCACTGCACTGAATGTCACAAACACCTGTCTTTGCAACCAGGCCAAGAAGACTGGGGTTCCTTCTAGGAGCAGTTTTGTCTCTGCTGGCCTGAGACTAGGGTCTCCCTCAAAGAGCAGCTGCAGGCTTCCTGACTCAGGCTGTCTCGAATTATGTGCCCTTGGGGAGTGATCATTTAAGTTAAGGATGATTTGCCTTTTACTTGGGGATATGTAGTTTAGCAGGTTTTCAGGAGTTGGAGATAATGGCCTGGAGCGACAACTCATTTCAGTTGATTTTCAAGCACCAGTTCAGTCAAGTCAACTTAGAAAAGCACAAGACCGGGACACCTGGGTGGCTCAGTTGGTTAAGCGGCTGCCTTTGGCTCAGGTCATGATCCTAGGGTCCTGGGATCGAGTCCCACATCGGGCTCCTTGCTCGGCAGGGGGTGCTTCTCCCTCTGCCTCTGCCTGCCACTCTGTCTGCCTGTGCTTGCTCCTGCTCTCTCTCTCTCTCTGACAAATAAATAAATAAAATCTTTTTTTAAAAAAAAAAGCACAAGACCCTCAGCAGTGAATTTTTCCCTCACCTAGGAGGAAGGGAGGGGACTGGTTTGGCTAAGATCGGAAACACGAAAATGTGTTGCTCAGCACTTTGCCGACCAGAAATCTCTGGGTATTTTCTTTTCTGACATCTCTAAAACAGATCTTTAATCAGACAAATATTTATTTAAGTTTACTTTCATTTGCCTTTCCAAAGAGATGCCTGATGCAAAACAAGACTATTGTGTTGTTGGTTTATGAAACATTTGCTCTTGCTTATAAAAATAAAGTTTTGGTCAATAAGAAATGAGAGGCACTACCACTTAGAACCAAAGTTTGTTCAGCACTGAAAATTGCTGGAGCTCTGAAGGATAAAATAAGTATAAAAAACCTGTTGAGTTCTAAAAATAAACCCCACACCAAGCAAATAGAGCACCTGCTTTTTAGTAGATGCCATAGGCTAGAAATTCAAATTTGAGATGGACCCACAGTAGGCTAAATTAAGGATCTTGAGAAAGATTATCCGTGGTGTAGAAAGAGGATCCCGGATTATCCAGGTAGACCCTAAATATAACCACACATGTCCTTGCAAGAGGGAGGCTGATGGAGACTTGGCCACAGAAGGGAAGGGAGTGTGAACAGGAAGCAGAGATTGGAGGGGTGTATCACAAGCCAAGTCTGTGGCAGCCCCTGGGAGCCTGAAGGGGCTGGGAAAAGATTCTCCCCTGGAGCCTCCAAGGAGGCTGCTGACACCTGGAGTTTAGCCCCATTAGACTCTTCCAGACTTTCTGGCCTCTAGGACTGTAAGAGAGTAAATTGCTGTTGTTATTCAGCCACTACCTGGGTGGCAGTTTGTTATTTGTTATTTGTTGTATGCAGCAATAGGAAACTAAAATAGGACTCCAGTGACTTCACAAAATTAACCAGGGCTGAATAATTTTTCCCTTCAATCATTTTTGCAGACTTAAAGCATGGAAAATAGAAATCTCGAAGGGAAAGGTCTTGGGAGAATACAAATCTAAGGCTAAATGCTCCAAACGGCATTTGCTCCCTCAGCTTTCCTATCATCCCCATTCTCCAGCCCCGGGTTCTCCAGCCCCTGCCTTCCGCCTCCCAGTACCTTCCACCCCTAGTTCCAGGGAACCACCGAGGTGCAACTTTGGGGTTACTTTTACGTCTGACTTGCCAAACCTCCACAGTTTAACAAAAACATCCCGATTCTCCTTGTGAAGCTCTATATGGTATGAGAGTTAATAGCTGTCTGTCAGCTTGTGGTTTATTATACATATCAGTCTTTTCATTCAACAAATACTGAGTATTTGCCCAAATACTATGCTGGAGGACCTAGGCTAGATCCTGGCAGAAGATAGGGAGCAACATCCGCGTGCTCTCTGCCTTCACTCACAGCTTAGTAGAGAACATGGGTTGAAGGAAATAAATATAGAAAATGTGAAAAATCACCACCTGGAGTCAAATGCCCCTGTGGAGACAGAGTGCTGAGGAGACTAAGCATAGGCACAGGGACCAGCAGAACTGGTCTCTCTTAGGAAACCGCACTGGTGCTATCAAGGAGCTCACTTCCTGAAGAGCAAGGTGGGGAGAAGGGAGCATCCTGCAGAGAGCACTCGAGGACCTGGGTGTGCGGAGAGCTTAGTGGGTTTCAGGAACAGAAACAAAACTCCTGTGAGCTGAGCACAGTGGGAGAGGAGGCAGGTTAGAGAAGCAGGTGGATAAGGACCTAGGGATTCAGAAGTAATAGCAGAAGGTCGGCTGCCTTTTCTCCTAGTGAACAGCAGCCTGGGAGTGTCAGGGGCTCAGAAGTGCCTCCCTAAGCAATATGCCAAGAGTCCAAGCTTTTCCAGGACAGACAGGCTCCTTTAAATTTATCAGAATATGCTCTAGGCCAGCACCTGAACACTTTGTTAATGCATTGGTGGGAATTAGCTTTCTGGACTCCTTTCCTTCACCCAGCATTTCCTCAATCCTTTTTGTGCCAGACTGGCCTGTTTGGGGCATAGCAAGTGCCCTGGGTATGGAGGGTAAAAGACCCGCCCCTGCCCTCGTGGTGCACAGTGAGGGTCAAGCACAATGACCTGAAGTGGCAGGGAGCAAATGTGAGAGGCTCGAGGAGCCCCTAGACTGACTGAGGCGAAGGAATAAGGGCGGGAGGGAGTGGCCTTGGAGCTGGGAACTGAAGGATAGAGTATGTGTGCAGGGGACCCAGGAGGCACATTCCAGGCAGAGGGAGGTCTGTAAATTAACACCCCAGAGGAGCTGGGAGAGGTCCAGTGCAGGAGAATGAAGGAGAGATGTCCCAGGGGTAACTGGCAAGACAGTGCAGGGCCTCAAAGATCCCAGTAAATGGATAAGGACTTCATTCTAAAAATGAAGAGAAGCTCTTAGGATTCTAAGCAGAAGAGTGATAGGATCAGGTTTGCATATCAAAAAGATCACTCCTATTTGGGTGTGGAAAATGAGATTGGAGGAAAGCAAGAATTTAGGTGAGAGAATACTAAGGAGGTGATTATTAGTGTTCAGGCAAGGGATGACAGTGGCTTGGATGAGGATGGTGGCAATGAAGATTGCCTGATTGCAGAGCCTACTTCCTCTTTGCATTTACACTTGTTCACGATGTAGGGCAAACCGCAAGCCTTTATCAATGATGTTGTTCATATACTGGGTATGATTTTTATTCCTTTGCAAAGAAGGAGAATATTATGTTGCATACATGTGAAGTTCAGTTCATCATCAAGCTCTCATTCTTCTTGAAGTTAGAAATCTGATTTCAGTCCATTTGAGGGTCTTTCCACCTCCTTGGTATTGATCTGAATTTGGGGAGGAAGGTATGCTGAGATCTTGCACAAGGCAAGTGTAGCATGTAGGGGGAACAATCTGGCCTCCTTGATCCTGTTGTACTGGGAAGCCCTTAGTCCCATTTGACCTATGGTCAGAGGTTCACCTGGCCTTCTGCTGCATCCTCTTTGTCCCATCTTGAAAACTCCTAGGTCCCCTCTTCCCTATACCATGTTGAATCTGTTCTCCATGGATATAGAAAATGTTCTGCTTCTTCCCAAACAATCTGGCTGTGGACAGCATTCTGAGATTGTTTCAACCCTGCCATATTAACACTCCTGTGTCTCCCTTCTGCTCTAGAACCACACTTGGCGTGCAGGCCAACAGATTCTTGTGGGGTCTTGGAGACAGATTCAACAGATATCTAGAAGGAAAAAAATGATTGTATTTGGTTTTCATATACATCAAGGGCAAGGCTATAAGGATGACTCAGGTGGTTTTTGTTTTTGTTTTTGTTTTTTGTGTTTTTTTGCATGAGAAACTGGGTAATGCCTTTACACAAGCGAGAATGTTGGAAGAGAAGCAGGTGTGGGGCAGTGGGCTGGGATCATGAGGTCACTATAGTACGTGATGTGTTTGAAATGTCCAAAAAGAGATAATGAAGATGAGGTTGGTAATGAGGAATCTGAAGGGTGGAAAAGTCAAAGGATTGGGAACACACACCTACACACACACAAACCACACACACAATTTTTTCCCCATAAGCTAGATGGGAGTGGAGGCCATGGGGCAGCATGAGATCTTCCAGAGAGAGAGAGTGTGTAGAGTGAAATGGGAAGGGGACTTCAGGGAAACACTGAGGAATATTGAAAGATTAGGCAGAAAGAGCACCAGCAAAACTGCCGCAGAGGTAAGAGCAGAACAAGTAAGGTATGGAACCAAAGTCTCAAGAAAAGAGTGTTTTAAGAAGGTGGGAGTGGCTAAGAGCATTCAGTGCCACTACCAAGAGATCAAGTAAGACGGAAACATAAAAGTCTCCTTTGGATGTCAGAGTTATTGGCGTTCCCATAAAGAGCAATTCCAGGATATAGAAAAGGCAAAAGCCCAATTGGTGTGAAGCAACTACAATGAACACCTGGGGTAGGACCAGACACTTCAGAGGAGTCATGCTTTTGTTGGAGGACTAAATTAGCCCTGCAGTAAAGGCTACTCCAAACCGGCTTCAACAAAGCTTAAGAAAAAAGCTTCAAAAGGTCAAGCTGATGCACAAATAGATTAACTGCCTGCTAGAATAAAACCTAATATGCTTTAACTAAGACAAACTCCAGGGCTCAATGACCAAAATTCATAATTTCCAGCATTCAATAGAAAAAAATATATACAAGAAGCAGGAAATTAGGACCTACAATCTGGAGAAAAATCAGTCAATACCAACACACCCACAGAGGAAGAAATAACAGAATTGGCAGATTGGCAGGACTCCAAAAGTTATAAATATGCCCTTATATTTAAAGGAAAGCATACATATAATGAGAAGTGGAAGCTATAAAAAGTGAAAATATAGGGGTGCCTGGGTGGCTCAGTGGGTTAAAGCCTCTGCCTTCGGCTCAGGTCATGATCCTGGAGTCCTGGGATCGAGCCCCACATCGGGCTCTCTGCTCAGAGGAGAGCTGCTTCCCTTCCTCTCTCTCTGCCTGCTTCTCTGCCTACTTGTGATCTCCGTCTGTCAAATAAATAAATAAAATCTTTAAAAAAAAATGAAAATATAAGCAATCACATCAAGATTTGTTTTTCAGTTAACCTCTGTCTCCTGCACCGCCCTCCCAACAGCTATAACTAGCCGGGCAGCTTCTTTGGAGGAAAGCTATTGTTTCATGTAAGTTTCTCCTTTTGTTTCCCTGTATGGAAGAATTTTCAAGTGGTCTTGGGGAATGTATCATATATAATCCTGAAGGAATAAAGTGACCTTGCAGGTGCTGGGAAGCCGGGAGGTGGGTACAACTGCCATAGAGTTCCAGTGCACTCCGGCCCAGAAAGGACATTGTTTGCAGCAAATACAGGACTTCTGGGTCTCTGAGCACAAAGCAGCTGGCTAGGGTGGAAGGGCCCAGCAGGTTGCTTGCGTCTCAGGTACACCTGCCTTGTGGCTCATATGAACCTGAGGTCTAATAGTCCTGAGCCTAATATAGCAGATCTCTCTCTCTCTCTCTCTTTTTTTTTTTAAAGATCTATTTATTTATTTGAGAGAGAGGCAGGGGAGGGGCCAAGGAAAAGAGAGAGGAAGAGAAACAGACTGCTGAACATGGAGCCCAACACAGGGCTTGATCTCAGGACCCTGAGATCGTGACCTGATTTGAAATCAGGAGTCCTTTTCTCTTTCTTTCTTTCTTCCTTTCTTTGTTTCTTTTTTAAGATTTCATTTATTTATTTGACAGGGATCACAAGTAGGTGGAGAGGCAGGCAGAGAGAGTGAGGAGGTAGCAGGCTCCCCAAGGAGCAGAGAGCCCGATGTGGGGCTCAATCCCAGGACCCTGGAATCATGACCTGAGCCAAAGGCAGAGGCTTTAATCCACTGAGCCACCCAGGCATCCCCAGGAGTCCTTTTCTTAACCAACTGAGCCACCCAGGTGCCTCCAGAGCTCTCTTTAATTGCTGGCTATCTTATCTTCTTTTCCTTATTTCTTTTCCCTCCTTTCAACCATCCTTTGGGAGCTTTAAGGGCATTTTTTAAGGCACCCTTAAAATGAAAAAGTAACTATTAATGAAAGGGAAAGCATTAACATTCAAGAGCTCATTTGAAATATTTGTGAGTCTTCAGCATGGCTGTGCTGATTCTAGGTCAAATCAGGTAATTTAGGGTCAAAGGAGAAGGGCTGAATCTTCTCACTTAGCTCTGCATCCCCGTCAAGATGGTGTAGGTCTGGGGCGCCTGGGTGGCTCAGTGGGTTAAAGCCTCTGCCTTCAGCTCAGGTCATGATCCCAGGGTCCTGGGATCGAGTCCCACGTTGGGCTCTCTGCTCAGCAGGGAGTCTGCTTCCTCCCCCTCTCTCTCTGCCTGCCTCTCTGCCTACTTGTGATCTCTCTCTGTCAAATAAATAAATAAAATCTTAAAAAAAAAAAGGATGGTGTAGGTCTCCAAGAAAGATATTCATCCCATTAACACAGTGCTCAAGGCTGAATTTTCAAATGTGAAATCTCTCGTATCATCAGCCTTTTCAAGTGTGTTCCTAGGGTGGAGAATGCATGGGCCCCACAAGACTTTGGTTCATAGATCACTCAGTTCTTCAAACATAACTACCAAGTGTCAGCCTGAAAATTCTGTTTGGACATATTTTTATTTAGAATCTTTAACTCAAAGCTCATTTATTTCTGCACTGCCCCATGCCAGTAAGGGAATTAGAGACTGTGTTTTTAGCTATTCCCTGGATGAAGGAAAATAGAAACGTGGGTCTCAGTTGAATGCACCAAGCTGTCATGTTGTCTCTGGTGCCAGCTGGTCACCTGTTGGCAGGGCCAGAAGAGAGCCCCAGCACGACATCCATCCTTGCCTTCTGCATCCAGCTTCCAAAAGGACATCTCCATCAGAATGCCTACTCCCTGTGCAAGCCACACCACAGAAGAGGAAACCTCTCTGCATAAGTGATGTCTGGTTATCAGCTTGTATTTTAATATCCCACAAAGTAAAAACTAAATGAACTCTGGAAATATCTTTCCATTGTACGTTGTTCGAGGGGACACCCATCTCCTTGCAACCGAGCACGTTTTGATCTCACAGATACACAGCTAGGAAAAAGCAGGGATAGAAATAAAGACATAGACTCCAAAGGACTCAGGGATCTTTATTCAAGTATCTCTCTTATCGCTTGGGTTGGTTTATTTTATGCCATAGCCGTTGTGCTCCTAAAATCCTGCCTTCTTTCACCTACCTTAGTTCTTCCTTTGACCCTCCAAGAACGGGTGTGGGAGGAAGATGGAGAGGAAAGGAAAGCTGGTCTCCAGGACACTGTCATGACAAGGACACATCATTAGGAACACAGCCATTTAACAGACAGACTGAGAAGGCATCACTGACCACCAGGACGGAAGACCATCATCTCCCGGCAACATCCAAAAGAACCAGTGCACCAAAGAGACAAAACAGCATTTCGTGGGTTGGTAGAGGACTTAAGGAGGTGTGAATTGGAATCAGCTATATGCTAGACATTCACAGCCCAACAGGAAATATGCCTGATGGTGCAGGATCTCTGTGGCCCAGTTTTCCCAGGCCAAAAGCAGAATGGCTGTTGAGTGAGGAGTAATGCAAAAAGGAAAGCTGTAACACGATTCCATTCTTCGGCTGCAAACACAACAGACGAGAACTCGTTCTGCGTGTGTTTGTGATTGCAGTCACGTTGCTGAGTTATTACACATGCCCAACTCGAGTCTCCGAGTCTCCGGCTTGGGAGACAGGCAGGGAGGGCCCTGTTCAGCCCCCAACCTCAACATCACTGTGGATCCGGGGGCATATTTACTCTGTTTACAAAGGAATCAGAGCTCAGATGTGTTACAGAGATAACATTGTGCTATATTCATATTTCCACGTGAGAAAAAACTGCTCAGAGATGGGGCCTGTAACCTGAGAGCGGCCCCTGGTAGTTTTAAAAAACAAAAAAGCCCAAACTTTTGAGAATTGGGGTTTTCATGTAACTTTCTACCAAGCGTGTGACTTCCTCGACCTTCCTTAATCATTCTGAACATATTATCTAACATCCAATAGCCTTAAATTCATGATTTCTATCATGTTGGGGTTGGACTCGGTGATTTTTTTTAAAAAATCCTATTCAAAATATGTGTGTGAGTGCGCCCTCTCCTGCATCCTCCTTTTCCTGAGAAAAACCTTTCACTTGCATTAGATTTGCGGGAGACCACGTGACTAAAAAAAAAAGGTGACAGAAGCATCGCAGCCCTGGTAAGAGTGGAAAATGAAGCCGAGAATATTCAAAATTTTGCGCTGGAAAAGACAACTGACAGGAGGATTTGATTGGTTCTGCTCGGCTGTCCATAAGACACTCTTCTCACACAAATGAAGACAATCAAGAGGAGTTTATATTGTTGAAAATGCATTATGATCTTTTGGCTCAAATAGCTGTATGCCAGTAAACAAGGGATTCAGAGATTCACTTGGTTCTGAAGATCATGCAGATTCTTTTGTGAATTTGTGCATTATTGTAACTTTCTACTGAGTGACTTTCATTACTGGGGGTGACGTTTGGCTACATTCTTCTTAAGGCAGATAAATACAGGGACTGAAGAAGATTGACTGGATTGCAAAGTCTCTTTATGATTTACTTTGTCCACATTATTATGTTTGGATTTGGGGTTGGTTTCATGATCAGATAATAGAGCAAGCATGCAATTTGCATATCGCCAACTCCTCCTCCTTCACCGTGGCCCTCCAGAATTGCAGCCAAGAAGGAAGTCTTCACTGGAATGCAAGTGCCCAGGCAGAGGAAGAGGGACGGGTGCTGCTGGCTTAATGCCGTATTCCTCACACCCAGAACTTCCCCCAGGACAGAGGAGTTGCTCAGCAAGTGTTTGTCAAAGGAATCTAATACTTGCATTTTCGGAATGGTTTAGGATTGGCGACCTCTCCTATCTGAGATTGAGTAGATCACCCTTGATTCTCTGAAATCTACTTTGGTTGCCTATTTTCTGAAAGCAGCAATTGTTGGCTTTAACTGGAAGAACCAGTTGTGGTTAAAACCCTCCACGTGCAGGTTATCATCAGCTTTGAGCAACACTCAACAGCTAAAGTGGTGAACACAGTTCCAAGAACATCCAGATTTTAATCTGGGGCAACGTGGAAGCATTTGTCCTTGTACATGGTAAATGTTCACCCATCCTACTGCATTGTAGTCCCAGTTTGTCGACCCCGTGAGTAAAGGAAATTCATCAATTCGGGCTGTATTCCCTTGGTAGGTAACTCCCATGTAAGAAATAGTAGCAGCAGCCCCAGGAACAACAGCATGGACATTTTCATTCAAGCTGAGCACTCAGGAATGAGTTTGTTGAATTAAATGAATGTCCTATTATCTTAGCTCAGTGCCTCTTGGGACAGCATGTAAAATTGGACTCAGCAAGCAAAACACTCTACTGTCTAACTTCACACACAATTAATGGCTGATTTCCCTCATATTTCATATCCCTCTACCATAACCTCCTGAATTTTAGACCTAACTCTACTTATCCTCGTTTGCTTTTGTTTTTAATTTAAATTCAATTAGCCAACATATAGTACATCATTAATTTCAGATGTGGAGTTCAATAATTCGTCAGTTGCATAGAACCTCAAGCACTCATCCCATCACATGCTCTCTTTAATGCCCGTCCTCTTTCCCTGTATTGCTAAGACATGGGAATGGCCAATTTCTCTCCACTAATTTAGATTTATTTTAGTATATATTGTCACCCACTCGAGGATGGTTCTGAATGACAGTTGTTGGTTTGGGGGGCTGGTTGATGGAGACACGTTCGTCTGTCTCCCTGCCAATTCCATCTGCTTTTTGCTTCTCCTCCCTCAGTCTTCTTGCTCCTTCCTCCCAGGAGGGAGGCTTCCTTGTGATCTGGTTATTCCCATCATATTTGTGGTGTTTATTTCAACTTAATGTTGACAGAGGTATTTGTACTTCGGTTATCTTTATTAAGGTATGTTGCCCCGAAGTACTAACAATGAAGGGTTATCACAGCATGAAGGTTTATGCAGAAGGGAAAATATTTAGATTTTTAAGGAAGATAGTAATTCTCAGTACATTTAGGCGGACCTATGACACTGATTTCCCAGGACTTGAAACAACACCTGACATGCATGAAGTCTTATCTTGCACCCCAAATTTCAGTAGCCCTCCGGGACACCAAATTCCCAATAGAGCAGAAGACATGATACAGTGGGTAGGTGTGCAGCTTTTAGAATAATTTAGAAAGATTACAAAGATTGAGTCTATTTGCCTCAAAGCTTTATATAATTTACCAGATAAAGTTTACTGTTTTTCTCCTCAAATCCCCCAAAGTGTGTATTTGACAGACACCCACCCTATTCTAAACATTATTTTAATTTTTTATTATTAAAAAAACCCCACAATGCTCATCACTCCTGATAAAGGAAAGATTCAGGTACTATAAAATTATGGTAGGGAAGGGCTTAAGGAAAATGAGAAAAGAAAATACGCTCTCAAAATGGAACTCTTTGCTGAAAGCCACAGATGCAATACCTTGAGCCTCAAGAGAGCTTTAATTAGTCCAGCTCTTTCTTCAGCGCATGCTCAGAAGCTTTGGTGCTGACTGTAAATTAGGGCAAGGAAATCCAGCAGGGGCCTGGGTGGGTTAAGGGGGAAGGGCAGGATCTTAAAGGGGCAACGACCATTTAAAAGAGCAACGTCAGTCTGAGCCACCCTTGCAACCCCCACCACTACCAATCTACTCCACCCTCTGTGTTCCCTGCCTCAGTTAAGAGTACCTCCATTTTCCGTCATCAAGGTCAGAAACACAGGAGTTGCTTCTGATTTCTCTCTCTTTTGCCTGTGCAAAATGCAGTCACCATCAATTTTTGAAATTTTACTTTAAATTTGACTTCACTTCTCCATCTTTATTATTACTGTTCTGGTTTGCTCAGGTCCTCATTTAGTTCTTGCCTGGGCCATTAGAGCAGTGTTTCAACTGGTGTTACATGCTTTTAACACTGCTGTCAAGTCATCTTTTAAAAATCATACCACTCTAGCTTAAACACTTCGGTGGCTCCCTATCACCTGTAAGATAAAGTTTAAGCTCCTTAGCACTGCATACTTGGCCTCTATCAACCCATCAGATCTTATTTCTGACAATCCACAGGTTATACTTTCTGTTCTCACACTTCCCGACTGCTTTTAGCATATACGTCCATATACATCTAATATAAGATGAATTAATATATAAACTTTTAAGAAGATAAACTAAACCAACCCAATTTCTACTTAATAATTTAAGTTAGCTATATATCATATGAGTATTAATTTATAATTTTTCATTCCCCATACATCATATCAAAGAAAAATTTTCAAAAGTTAAACTGTGACTCTCTTACCAATAGAGAATGAACCCATGTCAAAGATTTTATTTCAGCTGATGAAAGAACCAGTACTCTGGAAAAGCTGGTGCTAAGAACACCTTTGAGACACTGGTAATTTGAGGCACTGGTAATTTCTAGAAAAAAATAAGTATATTAAAATGGGATTTCTAGATTTGTACAAAACAAGTAAATGTTTTATAGGGTAATGAAATAATAGGTTGTCTTTTCTATTGAACATAATCGTTTACATTTCTACCAAACAAAAATCTACATGGAACTGCATAGTATCTGGACTCTAATTTGTAGTAAACACAAAGTTAAACACAGGTAAATTCTCTTAGAGTATTAAATAATTGTAGGGTGGGCCTGTTAAATGACGCTTCATTACTACATTGGAAGTACACATAGCCTTCTTCTTACTTTCTTATTATTTCCAAGTGCAGGCTAATTTTTCTTAACAATAGAAGTTTTTTAATAAAACACTTCACACAAATTTTCTCCATCAATGTTTTAGCACCACAACAGTAACTTCTTGAGTCACCTAACAAAGTTTTCCAGAATATAACATCTTTATGTCCTCCTATGTTTTCTCAGATAAAGCTTTCTTGGAATTGTTGGGGAGAAAACATTTTCCTTTAACCATTCTAAGTTCTTCAGCTGGTCTAATAATATAAGGTAGATTAACAGGAGAAAAACATTTTTTCATACAGGGAATATGAACATGATATCCAAGGACAAGCTGGGCACTTGAGGCTTATATGCTATCCTGAACTAAAGAATGGGATAGGGGCCTGGGACTTCAAAGGGGTGAAGGGTAATTCATAGGACAGTAAGAAGAGCAAATGTTTGGTAATTTGATGTTTATCCTGCCATACAGATAAGTCTTTCAGATAAAAAAGTTATCCTTTAGTAATCATTCTCTTTCTGGGATAGGCCTCCAATCTAGATTCTTTTAGGTAGTTTAAAGGAGAGGAAAATTTTTCTTGAGTCTGCTGTGCCTCTATTGCCTTCTGCTAAAAATAGTCAACATGTGGAAGTGACATATTTTGGGGAGACTTGTTCTGCATCTCTTCAGAATCTTTTGTAGGTTCCTATGAGTTTAAAAAGAGAATAGAGGTAATTTTAAATAACCATGAATGTTGTAGAAGAGTGTATGATTATGTAGATGTTAAAAAAATAGGTGTAACTGCCAAAATAATAATAACAATGATGATGATGATGATGATGATAATGCAATCTGTAGGTCCCCAAAATAGCAAAATGAGAGAAGGGCAGGATGGAAATGGCTTTCCAAAAGATTGCCAAGAAGGGGGGGAAAAAAGATGATAGCAAACAGAAAACAGAAAATGAAATGGTAGAAATAATTCCACATATATCACTCACAATAAGTATAAATGGATTTAATTCCCATGTTAAAAGACAAAGACTATGAAATTGGATGGACAAAAAGACCCTCCTTCCATAAACATGCCTAGACCATAATGAACAAAAAAGGATGAAAATAAAGATTACAAGAAAAATAATACCAAAAACCTCCTGATGCAGCAATATTAACATTAGACAAAATAAAAATCAAGAAAAAAAGCATTTAAAAAGAGCTATTTTATCATGATAAAAGGAACGATTCAACTGGTACTTTTATGAATCCACAGAAATAAAAAGACCTTGATAAAAACTCAAAAATGATAAATACTTTGGAAGATTTTGACATATTTATTAAAAATTGATATATCCAGTGGTAATACACATTATTTGAATACAACCAATGAGCTTGATCTAATATATAGAGAACCTTACACCCAAACAAATGGAGGATATTTTCAATACACTCAGTCCATTTTTCTAAAATGACTGCATACTTGGTCACAATAAACCTCAATTTGCAAGATTTAGTATCATCTCTGTTCAAAAAGCATTTAAATACTTAAATTAGTAATCAACAATAAAAGGATTGTTAAAAAATAGCAATAACATTTACTTGGAAACAAAAGAAAGAAAAAGAAAGAAAGGGAGGGAAAGAGAGAGAGAGAGAGAGAGAGAGAGAGAGAAAGAACCTTAACAAATAGTTCATTGGTTTAAAGAGGACAGTACATGGAATGGAATATTCCAAACTAAAGGCAACAAAACCACATGACAAAACTCGTAGGTCAGAGCAAAGAAATGTATAACCTGAAATACAATTATTCTTTTAAAAGTAAAAATAAAATCAAATAAGCTAAACTTTCAAGTCATGTAGCTAATAAAGGAATTACACAGTAACAAAAGTAAGGAGGAAAAGAATTCACATAATCCACAAAATTAAAAAAAAATCCAAAAAAGAAAAAAGCCTTGAGCAGGCACCAAAAAAAGAATTCACATAATCCACAAAATAAAAATTGGGTCTTTTTCTTGTTTTGCTTAAAAGAGAAACCTGGGACGCCTGGGTGGCTCGGTTGGTTAAGTGGCTGCCTTCGGCTCAGGTCACGATCCCAGCTTCCTGGAATCGAGTCCCACATCGGGCTCCTTGCTCAGCAGTGAGCCTGCTTCTCCCTCTGCCTCTGCCTGCTACTCTGTCTGCCCGTGCTCACTCCTGTGCTCTCTGACAAATAAATAAATAAAATCCTTAAAAAAATAAAATAAAAGAGAAACCTGTAGCATGACTGATAAGAGTGAAAAATAAACAATAAACGATGTTAACAATGAAAAATAATAGGACATAAATAGAGCCAAAGCTCTATTTATATTTATATGATTTTATAAAACCTTAAGAGAACAAGATGAACAAGTTTATTACAAAACAGGAAAAAAAGTTGATAAAGTAGAAACATTTTTAGAAAAAAAGTAATTTAAAGACAGAAAGCCAGAAAAAGATATGTAGTATCTCTTTCTATCTACCTCTGTAATAAAAGGGATCGCCCTGCAAAACAAGCCAATCCAGATGGTTTAAAGGAGAGCTTTACAGTTCCACCTGGTTTCAGGAAGCCACTGTGAGCTTCCTGCCAAATGTAGACGGGGACAGTAGGAAGAAAAGAAAATCATAGGCCTATCTCACTTAGATGTGAAAGCCTAAATAAAACATTAGTTGGCCACCTCTTCAGTCCACATTGTGTTGGGGGTCATGGCCCCGACTAGGGAATAGTAGGCAGGTGTCAAAACCAAGCTCAGGAGGTGCGGGAATGAGGGGACTTAAGGCAGGCGACCGGTCACTCTGCCCTGCGTCGCCAGTGCTGCTGATCCTTCAAACACCTTGGCATCCATCACCTCCTGTCCCACACCTTCACCTTCGCTCTTTTGTTCTTCCTTTTTCCTGCCTATTCCTCTTTGCAAATGAATCTCGCGGCTTTGCAAGAATTTGTTTACCGGTGACCTCTACAAAGCTAGCACAGAGTAGGACTGCAAAGAAAGCCTGACCAGCACTCTTCCCCGAAGGCTCCAGAACGTCCTCAAAGCCCCCGATTTGTGCAAAAGGACAATGCAGAGCCGCCTCCAGGTCGCCCAGGTATCGCGCCCCCGCCCCAGGCAGGGCCCGGGTGTCAACTGGCTGCTGTTTCCGTGTTTCTCCATCCGCGAGGATGCCTCATCCGAAGCCCACTTCCTCTTCCCTCGCCCTGTGAGCCGCGCGCACAGCCAGCCCTCTCCGACCCAGGTCCCCAGCAGGAAGCCCCGCCGCCCAGTGCAGCTGGGGCCGCGCCCCGCCCGCGCAGAGGCGCCGCCCCGCCCGCACGACCCCACCCCCGCTCCGCTCCATTCGGCTTAGCCGGGCCGAGCCGGGGCCGCAGGGCCAGGCCCGCCATGGAGGTGGAAGAGGCGTTCCAGGCGGTGGGGGAGATGGGCATCTACCAGATGTACTTGTGCTTCCTGCTGGCCGTGCTGCTGCAGGTGAGTCCCCCGCCGCCCCCCCACCTCCAGCGCCCCGCTTCCCCGCCTCCCGCGGACCATCCTCCCCGTTCCCCCGCCCCGTCTCCGCAAACCCGGAGGGGCCGCGAGTCCCACTCTGCCCCGCGCGAGGGCCGGCCTGGGCCGCAGCCCGCCAAGGTCGCCAGCGGGCCTGGCCTGCGGTGCCCGCCCAAGCCTCAGAGCCTGCCCCCTTGGGCGGTTCCGCCAGGCCCACCCATCCCGCCACCTCGAGTGGGAGAAGGAGGGGGAGAAGGATGAGGGGGTGTACTTCAGCCCTTGAGCTGGGGAGTAGATGAAGCCCAGTTCCGCGGTAACCTGGAATACGCAGTGAATGCGGGAGGGAATTGTTTCTCACCTGTGGCTACGTCACCTTAGAATCTGGGGCACAGAGGGAGCTCTGATCACAGGCTCGCGAAGGTCCGAAGGTCCTGTCTAGAGCGGCCTCCTGCAGGTCTGGGTATCTGGATTTGAGGGGGCTTCCTGGCCGATGTTTTCCTTGCAGAGGCTTTCTTTATCTCCGGTTTAAGTTCTGCTGGGTCCTTCTGCCCAGAGGCCAACCTCCGGCGGAGACTTTTCTAAATTGAATAATGCCATTTTACAACGTTCTTCATTGTACAGAAGTCTCGGACTGCTTTCCCACCCAGCCTAAAAATGCGGGTTTAGTATGCTCAAAGTCACTATAGATACACTTTGCCAGGCAAGAGTTTCTCCTCCTTTGTCCGTCTGAATGGCCCATTTAACATCAATTACTGCTCCCAGTATTCTAAAGGCAGCTCATTCACAAATTCTTCATTACTATCTATTGTGAGCCAGTCATTGTACTACTCCTTTAGTCAATACATATTTAGTGAGTGCCTATTATGTGCTTAGCAGGGACTATAGTAATGGAGGAATGGAAGCCCTTTTCCGGTGAAGCCTGCCTTCTAGTGGGGGTGGTGGTGTGCTGAGGGTGGTGGACAGGTAAATAAGTACAATGACCCTGTGATGATAATTATCCTAGGGAAAGTACCAGGAAGTCCTGAGTCTAACCACCACTCCGCCAGTTGCTTAAACCTGGCATAAGGCAACGCTCAACAGGCAGATGGGGGTGTGGGGGAAGGTACAGATTGTCTTACGGATTCTGTTTCCTGTTAAAATGTTTGCAAGTTTAGGGACACCTGGGTGGCTCAGTTGGTTGAGCGGCTGCCTTCGGCTCAGGTCATGATCCCAGCGTCAGGCTCCTTGCTCGGCAGGGAGCCTGCTTCTCCCTCTGCCTCTGCCTGCTTCTCTGTCTGCCTGTGCTCTCTCTCCCTCTAACAAGTAAATAAATAAAATCTTTAAAAAAAAAATAAAAATGTTTGCAAGTTTAGTTGGTTCTATCACCAGCCAGAAGAGCTGTTCAAATGACGGACAGATAGATGGTATGTGTCCTTTTTCTAGCAAAGCAAGTTCTCAGTTCACAAATATGCAGTATTCTGAAGTTCCTTTAAGTTCATTCTCTCAGCTTTAAAAGTAATTTTCCTGCAGGAGAAAAACTATTTTCCTAAATCACAAAAGAATATTTAATACCTAGAAAATAGAATTGTATCAGTGATGCCTGTTATTCATTTATAATACTTTTTCTTTGAGAAAATTCTTTTTCTTTCCTCTTCTAACTGAGAATTCCAGGCACAGGACTCCTTTTCCAGACAGTGCCATCTTCGCCCCTATCCCTACACTCTGCCTGCTGTCATTATCTTCTTACAGGCCTACAGAGAATAAGTTTACCTGAGGGTGTGCAGCACTAAAAAGGCTACTGATCTGAGCTCAGGACCTGTTGTTTCCCTCAATTACTTTTCTTTATGGCTGACCCAGTTGGTTAGAGTGTTGTACCAAGGAACTCGAAGCCTGGAAACATGACTGTTCACCAATGCCTGCCTGACATGTGGTCAGTATTTGCCATCAAAGAACCGGGTCTTAAGAGTGTTGGGAATGAGTGGCTTTATCTTTACGTGTGGGCTCAGAGGTGCCCCGTCATTGTCTGTCCCAACAGAGTAGGTGTGTCACTCCAGGCAGAAGTGAATCCTTCCCAGCGGTACCTATTTCTGAGGACTTAACCACCCTTTAAGATACATGATCCATGGTCCTGGGGTCACCTAGAGCTATCCTGGATATGAGAGTGGATGGTCACCAAAGATCTCTCTACCAAGTCTGTTGTTGGAGATGGTTTCGGAGAGGGCTGGCCTGTGGAGTGGGAGTCTAGGAGCCCCATTACACAGTTGTAACACGATGCTTTCATAGTCTTGTGGAGGTTGCTTCCTGCAACAGAGAAAAAAGTTAAGAAGCCCTTTTCAGAGTAGGCTTAGATGGGAGGTTGATGTTTGCTTTAAAACCCCAAAACCCTGGGGTGCCTGATTGGCTCAGTTGGTGGAACGTTGATCTTGGTGTTGTGCGTTCGAGCCCCATGTTAGGTGTTGAGGACTTAAAAAAATAGTTTAAAAAAAAATAAAAAATAAAACCCAAAGCCCTGGTCTCCTGTTGCCCAAGGAACGTAGAGACCACCTGTGCAGCAGCCCTTCCAGGGAGAGGGAGCCCTGCCCGAGAGCGCTGCATATTGTGGATCAGACTGCCAGACAGGGAGTCTCTGTTATGGCAAGAGCCTTTCCTGCATCTGTGGTTTGGTAATGACCATCCCCAGCTGAGAAACACAGAACTAGAGGGACAGAGATGGCAAGTTTATATCCTTTTGTGTTTTCTTCCTTCTGGGGCCATTAGTATTATTTTTAATGGTT
Source organism: Taxidea taxus jeffersonii (assembly GCA_003697995.1). Lineage (NCBI taxonomy): Eukaryota > Metazoa > Chordata > Mammalia > Carnivora > Mustelidae > Taxidea > Taxidea taxus. The sequence continues at coordinate 7,743 of ML108949.1, read as the reverse complement.
TAACTCCCTTTCCTTCGAACATATCCAAGTGCAAACTAAAAGGACAAAACCACATTACAAAGCGACTCTTAAAGGTCTTTAGGTTAGCTGTTTTCTTGGATTATTGATACCATCATGTGGCCCATCAAAAGTTACCTCAATATCCAGTTTCCTTTAGCTAGCGACTCACCTTCACACTCTTTGCAAACCATAATCTTTGGAATCTCTATAGTGGTCAGCTTTCAGATATGAAAAGAACAGAGGCAGATTTTGTAGATTTCTCTTTGTATGATAAGATGCAAATGCCCCTCATAATAGTGCTGTGTGGTTTGAAAATACATGAGCCAAAAGCTTAAAGGAAAAAATAATTGCCTTATGTAAAAATAGTTGTCTTATGAACAAGCAGTAATACTTTGTTTTGCAGTTAGAGAAATTCTTACTCTCCAGATATACGTACCCTCCCTTGGGTAAGAGCTATTTGTGGTACGTAAATATGAATAATTCTATGTACTTTATTTCTGTTTCTATTTCCTGACAGTGATTCAGACTTGACGCCGTCATCGTTATTTGGTGTTTGCATCTGTGTATATTCCTTTGTCAGCCTGTCTGGAGGAGGAGTGTTGGAATACAATTTTTTGGACACAAAGTGAAAAGGGATCCTACTTCTTTGTTCTAAGCCATAGACTCCAGCTCGCTCATCTTCCTAGGGATCATGAATCACAGATTGTAGTCTGATTTGCACAGAATTTAAAACATCCGTTAGCCAACATGTAAACTGTAACAAGCATTAGTTTCACCAGCAAAGTTATGACAAAGTGATGACATTGTGGACCCAAGTTTGAGGTACAGGCATCTGGGGTTCTAGAACACATTATTTTAATGTAAATGCTTAATAACCCCAACCTTATTTATCAGATCCTGCAGCTCTCAGCGCATTTAAATCATTCACACAATAAATGTCTTTCCGTCGTGTCTTAGAAAGTGGACTGATTGACTAGGTAGTGTTGCCGAAGAGGAAAGTGCGTCAGTCAATATGTGAAAAGATGTTTACCTTCACTGGCCATTTGGAACAGGCATATTCAAATGACTATGAAATATCATTTCACACTTACTAGATTAGCAAACATTAAATAGTCTAACAGTCCAGGTGTGATGAAAATGAGACATGGGAACTACTGGTTTAGAGAACTATTTGGCATTGCCTAGTACGATTAAAAGCGAGCGTTGGACTCCTAGGTGTGTGTCCTCCCAGTGTCTCTTGAACCTGGCACAAGGAGATCTAAGATGTTTATTGAAGCACCGTTCGTAATAAGAAAAATGAGTAGCCACCTAAATGACTCTTGGAAAGGGACCAGATAATTAAATTGTGGTATAAATTTAATAGAATATAACAGTTGAAGTGAATGAACCAGATCTGTAAATAGCTACAGGAATGAATTTCTAAAACACAATGTTAAAGGAAAAAAATAGCCATCAGGATGTATACAATGTGACACATAACTTCATAAAACTTCATAAAAACAGGAGCTCCTGGGTGGCTCAGTTGGTTAAGCAACTGCCTTCGGCTCAGGTCACGATCCCGGAGTCCTGGAATCGAGTCCCGCATCGGGCTCCCAGCTCCATGGGGAGTTTGCTTCTCCCTCTGACCTCCCCTCTCATGCTGTCTCACTCTGTCTCTCTCTCTCAAATAAATAAATAAATAAATCTTAAAAAAAAACACACAAAAAAACTTTGTAAAAACATAGGAGACAATACCATATTTGGTTTATGAATGTATATGGACAATGAAGAAGTATAAACCTATGGAGTAGAAGGCTCTACACCCAATTCTGAGAGTGGTTACCTCCAGGGAGGAAGGGATGGGTGGGAATGGGTGGGCTGCAAAGGAGATTTGCTCTGTGTTCATAATACTGTATTTTAAAAATCTGAAGCTTATATAGTAAAATGAAACTAGTTAGTCATGATGGCGGGTTCATGAATTTTATTTTGTTTTGCTTCTCTGTGTTAAATTTTGAAAAAAAAAATGTGGTATAGAAAAGAAGATGTGCTTATTTAGAAGAAAATGCTACAGTTCACAGTATGAGATTAACCATCCACTCTCCTGTTGCTCTTCCTTTAACCAGTTAGCGCTGGGAATTGTCTGTGAGTTTAACATTTAGAAGCGTGAAGTGGAGGGAGTTTTGTTCAGGGTGCTTTATTGAACTCTGTGTAGAACCGCTGTCACAGTGAATGTGACCCACCTGCTTGCCTTTGCCTCCATGCCTGAGTCTCCCTGGGAGATTCATGGAAAGGCTTCTCTCATGAGGTGTCTCTGAGGTGGTTTCAGCCTCTCAACCACAAGCAGGTAATGAAGTTCCTATGGTCCAGTCCATATTGGTGAAATCCTCACCGGGTTAGTCATTAAGGCCAGCCCTTGTGCCTCAGGGGCTTCTCACCAGCACCAGGGGGTCAGCCATGATGAGAATGAAGGGCATTAGTAGGAGCTGCTCTGTCATGACTCCAGAACAAGGGAACCTCTACCAGGGTTCTCTGCTAGTCTGAGCAAGTGTTATGCTGCCCTCACCCTCAGAGTCTGTCTGCCCTCAGAGAGTGGCCGTGAGTTTGGGTGATAATCCAGGGAACCTTTGCTGCTATTCTTCCATCCCTTTAGATGAGTGGGGCACCATAGTTCAGAGAGACCAGAGCTATGCTTGCCCCCCAAATCTGGCCTCGGGAAAGCTGTTGTCTATAGACAGACACTGCCCCCTGGTGTAATGCAGATGAGGTTGCAAACTGGTCAGACCAGATTTCCATCCAGGGAGTTGTTGGACATACGGGAAGCCCCAGAGAGGTTTAGCAAGCTCTTCTGAGCCTTGGGCATCTCAAGAATTGGGATGTGCCTTGGAAAGCAACCAGCTCGACACCTCTCCAGCACCCAGATCCCCAGCAGCGTGCCTGCCATGGCCTCCCACAGCACAGCTGCTTAGCCTGGGCCCTGACAGAGAAGATACTCCCTTAATAAGACAGTACACACACACACACACACACACACACACACACACACACACACGTCATTGGAAGTGTGAGAACAGGCAGTGTGTGACAGAAAGAACGCTAGACTGGAATGCTGTGACCCTGTGCTGTGAGATGGCCAAGTGAGTTCATGTAGGTGAGCCCTCACTAGCCCATAGCACAATTGTGCTCTGGGAAATGGCTGGATCGTGAAGGTTTAATTCATTTGTTCTGCAAGTTCAGAATTTCTTAAAGTTGCCCAGTGCCTGGCAGTTGGTTGGCATTGTGTCCATGTCACCTTGAGGTCTGCAGAATAGGAGCTTGGTTCATCACCACGGTCAAAGGCTGCCTTAGGGAGGGCCAGCAAACCCCAAGACACATGCAGTTCAGGAGTCTCGTCTCTGGTTTCCTTAACCAAATGCTTAGACTTCTGACATCTGCACTTATAGGAATCTTATGATGCTCATCAAGTAGTATATGGTGACTATACAAAAAGAAAAATGTAGAAAAGAGAAAAAAAAACACACACCAGAACCTCGCCCATCCAGACATGAAACATGCTCACATTTTGGTAGATTGCCTTCCAGACTTTACATTATACAAATGCATACATTTGCCTTTTGGGCATGGATTTGGATCTTAACCTGATTTTTGTCTCTCAACAGTATTATGAATGCCTTGCTGTACTCATAAATGAGCAATCACATATTTTCTAATGGCTAGGGCGCAGTGTTCCAACGTAGGGCTGTACTGGAATTTTCTTATTCCATTCTCTCTTGTTGCAAACGTAGGCTGGTTGGTTCCTTTTTTCCATAGTCCTGAAATCCATGCTCTTAGGCCACTGTCTGGTTCTGGTACGCACTTCTACTTGGCTGTTGACCACGCTTCCCAAGCTCAAATTTCTCCTGACTGCATTGCTCACTTTCTCCCCAGATGTTCTTTGTTCCAACTTTATGGGTGGAATAGAAGTGTAAACTTCCTAAACGTACCTTCCTTTTACTTCAAAATTAATTTTGATCCTCACTTATCATATTTCTCCTCAGTGTCCAAGAGGAAGACATCTCTCCCCTCCTTCCAGGGATATCCTCTCACCTTTGTTCTGGAGTCTCTATTACCCCATCAGTCATTTCTAATCTTTCCTTTTTAATTTAAATTTTGTTAGTGAGCATACAGTGCAGTATGGGTTTCTGGAGTAGAATTCAGCAGTCCATCACTTACATTCAGTATCTGGTGCTTGTCACAAGTGTCTTCTCATCATTGTTAACCTTCTGTCTTTCTTCATTCTCTGGTGTCCCAAAGAATGGCTGACATGGTGGATTTAGGTGGTATATGAACGCAGTATTAAACATAGCATTAGCTTATAAAGTGAGAGGGTTATTCCTTCCCTTCTTATTTAATCTGTCTTTTTTCTAAGAAGAAAGTCTCATTCGGTGCTAGCACTTCCAAAACATTTTGCCAGTATTTCAGTTTTAACAAAGGGAATGAACTAGAAGTAAGAACTATAGAAGGGGTCAGTCCTTGGCAGAAGACATTGCCTGGTTGGAGTAATGACATTTTTCTGTTTTCGTTGTATTTATTACTTATTTTCTTTTAAAACTTCTTTTGAAATTATGAAACATTTCCAATGAAATACAGGAAGTAATGTCACAAACACACATGTACCTACTTCCAGATTTGGTAAGTGCTAATATTGGGCCATATTTGTTCAAGATGGTGTCAGTCACAGTTCAACCAGAGAGGCAGGAAGCAGAACTCCTGGGATGGGGACCCACGTATGTGTGTGTATGTGTGTGTGTGTGTGTGTAGCATATACATTTATAGGTATAGGATTATACATGAAGTCAGTGAATAATTTATTACAGAAATTTGACAATATGCAATTGTGGGAGCTGGCTAATCACTCCCTGTAAGGCTGTTGTCTTTGTGTTTGCTATTGGAGCTTGAAGTCTGCAGAGAAGGCAGTCTGGAAGGGAAACTGTGATCTGGAAGCCATTCGAAATGACCGGAATCTGTGTCATTCTCACTGCCTCCAGCCTTGATGAAGCAACTGCTTTCCATCGTGGAACTAAACACACACCTGGTCCAGGAGTTAGAGATGCTGAGGGGGCGTTCAGGGGAGCATGGCTCAGTTGCAAGCCCAGCTGCCCTGCTACACCAACAAAGTGAGCCAACAAAGAAGTGGCAATATATGTGAGGCCCAAAAGCACCTGCCCCAGGCTTCTGAACAAGAAAACAAGATGGCTGCTCCTTTGCTTTCGCCCCTACCCCCCAAATCTTCCTTGAAAACCTCTCTTGTGGCCCACCTTAAATAAAAACATACTAGCCAACACTTGGCATTATGACATTGTGTTTATTTTTATAGTTCTATCTGGATGATCATATCTCTATTGATATAAAATTGTATTTCTCTGCAAATTTACTTAAGTTAAAAATTTTGAATTGAATTTGTAAATGACATATCTGATAAAGGGCTAATACCCAAAATATAGAAAGAACTTATAAAACTCAACACCCCAAAAATGAATAATCCAATTAAAAAATGGGCAGAAGACATGAACAGACATTTTTCCAAAGAAAACATCCAGATGGCCAACAGACACATCAAAAGATGCATCACTCATCATCAGGGAAATGCAAATCAAAACCACAATGAGATACCACCTCACACCTGTCAGAATGGCTAAAATCAACAATACAAGAAATAACAGGCATTGGCCAGGGTATGGAGAAAGGGGGACTCTCTTGCATTGTTGGTGGGAATGCAGACTGGTGCAGCCACTCTGGAAAACTGTATGAAGCTTCCTCAAAAAGTTAATAATAGAGCTATCCTATGACCCAGCAATTGCACTAGTAGGTATTTACCTGAGGAATACAAAAATGCTAATTCAAAGAGATACATGCATCTTTTTTTTCTTTTTTTTTTAAAGATTTTATTTATTTATTTGTTAGAGAGAGAAAGCACAGGCAGACAGAGGCAGAGGGAGAAGCAGGCTCCCCGCCGAGCAAGGAGCCCGATGTGGGACTCGATCCCAAGACGCTGGGATCATGACCTGAGCCGAAGGCAGCCGCTTAACCAACTGAGCCACCCAGGCGTCCCGAGATACATGCATCTTGATGTTTATAGCAGCATTATCTATATTAGTCAAACTGTGGAAACGGCCTAAGTGTCCATTGGTTGATGAATGGATAAAGAAGATGTAATGTAATACACACACACACACACACACACACACACACACAATGGAATATTACTCAGCCACAAAAAGGATGAAATCTTGGCATTTGCAATGACATGGACAAAGCTAGAGAGTATTAACTTAAGCAAAATAAATCAGAGAGACAGATACCATGTAATTTCACTCATGTGTGAAATTTAAGAAACAAAACCAATGAGCAAAGGGAAAAAAATGAGGCAAACCGAGAAAGACTTTTAACTCTGGGGAACACACTGATGGTCACCAGAGGGGAGGAGATTGGGGAATGGGTGAGATAGGGGGTGGGGATTAAGGGGGACACTTGTCTTGATGAGCACTGGGTGATGTACGGCAGTGTTGAATCACTCTATTGTAGACCTGAAACTAATATTACCCTTTAACTGGAATTTAAATAATAACTTGAAAAATTTTGAGGCGATTTAAAAGACTATCACGTAAATAATAGAAAATGAGCACATAAAACCCTCGAAAGGGTATTCAGGTGACCGAATTTTGGGAAAAGCTGAGCTAATCCTGAAGTACTTCTTCAGAGAACATTAAACATAGGTTCTTTGCTTTCCTGACTCTGATTGGCTTTTTTTTTTTTTTTTTTTTTTGCCTAAAAATTCCTTCCCCTGAATTTGTTTTTTATTAACCCACTACCAGCCTTTTACTACCGCACTCAGGTGTCACATTTGCAACCTTTTCTTTATTCTCCCAGTTGGAATTCCCATCCACTTTCTTTATGTTCTCATTAACCTCATTTCTACCATGGCTAATACCGCATTTGTCAAAATCGGCTTTGTGTTTGTAGCATTGTGTGTATTTGTTGTCCTGACGTCATTGTATTTGCCTAGAAGGAAGTAATTATTTCTTTTATTTTCTTTTATTTTTTAATTTTTTTTTACTTTATTTAAGCTTTATTTAAACATATAATGTAACCCCACCACCCTCACCCAACCCCTCTTCCCCCCACCCCCCTCAGTTTGTTTTATGACATTAAGAGTCTCTTTTGGTTTTTCTCCCTCCCGATCCCATCTTCTTTCATTTTTACTTTTCCTACCACCTTAACTCCCACCCCCGTTGCATCTCCACTTCCTCATATCAGGGAGATCATGTGGTAGTTGTCTTTCTCCAGTTGACTTATTTCGCTAAGCATAATACGCTCTAGTTCCATCCATGTCGTCGCAAATGGTAAGATTTCATTTCTTTTGATGGCTGCATAGTATTCCATCGTATATATATACCACATCTTCTTTATCCATTCATCTGTTGATGGACATCTAGGTTCTTTCCATAACTTGGCTATTGTGGACATTGCTGCTATAAACATTCGGGTACACGTGCCCCTTTGGATCACTATGTTTGTATCTTTAGGATAAATACCCAGTAGTGCAATTGCTGGGTCATAAGGTAGCTCTATTTTCAATTTTTTGAGGAACCTCCATGCTGTTTTCCAGAGTGGTTGCACCAGCTTGCATTCCCACCAACAGTGTAGGAGGGTTCCCCTTTCTCCACATCCTCGCCAGCATCTGTCATTTCCTGACTTGTTCATTTTAGCCATTCTGACTGGTGTGAG
>ML108948.1:32649-66232 GCA_003697995.1 Taxidea taxus jeffersonii | reverse complement strand
TTAAAGTCTCCAACTATTATTGTATTCTTGTCAATGTGTTTCTTTGATTTTGTTATTAATTGGTTTATATAGTTGGCTGCTCCCATGTTAGGGGCATAGATATTTAAAATTGTTAGATCTTCTTGTTGGACAGACACTTTGAGTATGATATAGTGTCCTTCCTCATCTCTTATTATAGTCTTTGGCTTAAAATCTAATTGATCTGATATAAGGATTGCCACCCCAGCTTTCTTCTGATGTCCATTAGCATGGTAAATTGTTTTCCACCCCCTCACTTTCAATCTGGAGGTGTCTTCAGGTCTAAAATGAGTTTCTTGTAGGCAGCATATTGATGGGTTTTCTTTTTTTATCCATTCTGAAACCCTGTGTCTTTTGATTGGGGCATTTAGCCCATTTACATTCAGGGTAACTATTGAGAGATATGAATTTAGTGCCATTGTATTGCCTGTAAGGTGATTGTTACTGTATATTGTCTCTGTTCCTTTCTGATAATACTTTTAGGGTCTCTCTTTGCTTAGAGGACCCCTTTCAGTATCTCCTGTAGAGCTGGTTTGGTGTTTACAAATTCTTTCAGTTTTTGTTTGTCCTGGAAGCTTTTAATCTCTCCTTCTATTTTCAATGATAACCTAGCTGGATAAAGTATTCTTGGCTGCATGTTTTTCTCGTTTAGTGCTCTGAATATATCATGCCAGTTCTTTCTGGCCTGCCAGGTCTCTGTGGATAAGTCTGCTGCCAATCTAATATTTTTACCATTGTATGTTACAGACTTCTTGTCCCGTGCTGCTTTCAGGATTTTCTCTTTGTCGCCAAGACTTGTAAATTTTACTGTTAGATGGCGGGGTGTGGACCGATTCCTATTGATTTTGAGGGGTGTTCTCTGCACCTCCTGGATTTTGATGCTTGTTCCCCTTGCTATATTAGGGAAATTCTCTACAATAATCCTCTCCAGTATACCTTCTGCTCCTATTTCTCTTTCTTCTTCTTCTGGAATCCCAATTATTCTAATGTTGTTTCATCTTATGGCATCACTTATCTCTCGAATTCTCCCCTCGTGGTCCAATAGTTCTTTGTCTCTCTTTTGCTCAGCTTCTTTATTCTCTGTCATTTGGTCTTCTATATCACTAATTCTGTCTTCTGCCTCATTTATCCTAGCAGTAAGAGCCTCCATTTTTGATTGCACCTCATTAATAGCTTTTTTAATTTCAGCTTGTTTAGGTTTTAGTTCTTTTATTTCTCCAGAAAGGGCTTTTATTTCTCCTGACAGGGTTTCTCTGTTATCTTCCATGCCTTTTTCAAGCCCGGCTAGAACCTTGAGAATCGTCGTCCTGAATTCCAGATCTGACATATTACCAATGTCTGTATTGATTAGGTCCCTAGCCTTCGGGCCTGCCTCCTGTTCTTTTTTTTGTGGTGAGTTTTTCCGCCTTGTCATTTTGTCCAGATAAGAATCCGCTGTTCTCCTTGTTAAGTGAACTTGGTCTTGGCTGGATTTCTTGTTGATCTTCTGGGGGAGGGGCCTGTTGTAGTGATTCTCAAGTGTCTCTGCCCCAGGCGGAATTGCACCGCCCTTACCAGGGGCCGGGCTAAGTAATCCTCTCAGGTTCGCTTTCAGGAGCTTTTGTTCCCTGAACGCTTTCCGTAGAGTTCCGGAGGACGGGAATGAAAATGGCGGCCTCCCAATCTCCGGTTCAGAGGCGCCGAGAGCTAGGGGCCCCAGTCTTCAGTGCGCCTTCAGAGAAAAGCATTTAATCACTCCCGTCTCCCCAGCCTCCGGCCGCGCTCGGAGAAAATTGTGCGTAAGCAGTCCCGTCTCACTGGCTTCTGGGAGCGCTCCGAGCTCACCCAGCCTGTGACCAAGCGTCTCTGTCTCTGGCAGAGTCCCACCTGGAGTCTCCGAACCCCGTAGATCCCTGATCTCTCCCGGGTCGGAGTCTCCCCGGATCTTGTGGGGACCCCTCGCACAGAGCACCGGCCCGTGCCACAGAGCACCGGTCCGTGTCACAGACCACGGCTCTAGGAAACCTCGGCTCTGTCTCCGCAGCCGGCTTCCCCACTCTAATACCTGTGAGCTCTGCGACACTCAGACACCCCCGATCCTTCTGTGACCCCGGGGGACCTGAGTCCACGCTGTCCCGGTGAGGTCTTCACCCCAGTTTAGCCTCTGGAGCGATGTCCCTCCATGGAGCAGACTTTTAAAAGTCCCGATTTTGTGCTCCGCCGCTTGCCGGGAGCCGGCCCCCTCCCCCTGGGGTCTATCTTCCCGTCACGTTGGATTCACTTCTCCGCTGGTCCTACCTTTTAGAAAGTGGTCGATTTTCTGTTTCTAGAATTGTTGTTTTTCTTCTCTTCGATATCCTTTTGGGTTCATAGGTGTTCGGAATGGTTTGATAGGCTATCTAGCTGATCTCCTGCTGCCTGATGTCATCTCAGCCTGCTACTTCTCCGCCATCTTGACTCCTCCCCCCGTACCATGTGCACATTTGATGGGCTGGTGCTGGACATACAGGGCACAGGATTTGCATTTCCCACCCTGTCTGGCCCATCTGTGGCTACTGCATTCTGGTCTCTTCTGCAAAGACCAGACTTGGCCTGCTGGATCTGCCGGATGCCTTTCATGACACTAATAAACATTCACACCTACCCAGAGCCTTTAGACACTTTGAAAATGGAGCCTAAATGCTTCGTGCAGCAGTGTGCTTCCCTCCTGCAAGCCGAGGGAACATTAACTGAAGCATGTACGCTACGGGAACTGGCTGCATCATTATTGGGACAGATACGTGCTCACTGCAACCAATCTATTTTTATTTGAAGCACTTACATTGCATGAAACTGAGCATAATAACTATAGTCAATAGAGATGTATTTGTTTTTATTTAAACTCATAAATGTGCTAATGCCAATAAAGATTTTTTTCCCTCTGAAAAGTAAGACATGTATGGAGGAGATGGAAATTTATACATCCATCAAGCCAGGAAAGCCCATTTTCTCAGAAACCATTTTTTGAATTGCCAGTGATTTATGGTGGCAGACTGAAGACGGAGTTGGTGAGGTTGGAAGAAGGAGCAGGAGAAAACCCATCGATGTAGTTAATTTATTTTACTCCATTTAAAGAGCAGAGGACTTAAGATGAGAGAGTAGAGGGCAGAGGTGTGGTTTCAGTGTGAAAATTGGATTCTAGGAATAAGAAGTTAGATCTTCGTTGTCCTGAGTTTTGTCCAAATATGCCTTGGGAATTTGGGAATCAGATGGAATTGTGAGACCAGCCCTGGCTTCAGAAGGTTTAGATTCTCTACAATCTAGCCATTTTGTTTTGACAAAGGTCTTGAGCTTCCTCATCTATGAGCAGGACATCAATATTGGCCTTACTCGGTGGTGAAGGGCACAGGTTTTCTAGGGCCTGACTGTTGGGATTCAAATCCTGTCTGTTCCTTATGACTGTGTGACCCTGGGCAAGTTACTTTACTTCCCTGGGCTCTGGCTTCCTCCTTGATCTGTGAGGGGATGAAAATGCTGTGTGCCTTACAGCCTTGTTTTGAGGTTTGAAGAAGTAATTCACATAAAGGACTTAGAACAGGGTCTGGCACACAACAAGCACCTGATTAGCTCTTTTCATCAAGACTGTTGGAAAGGAAAGGTACAAAGTATTTAGTTCAGAGGAAACGGACCCCGAGAGATCCTGTATTTTTTATTTCATAGCTGAAGAAACAGAGCTGTGTTAGTTTCATATTGCTGTTGTGACAACCACAGCAACACATATGACCTCAAACCACACACATTTATCCTCTTGCAGGTCTGGATTTCAGAAGTCCAGTGAACCTTACAGAGTTAAAGTCACAATATCTGTAGCACTGGTTTCTTCTTGGGGCTCCAGGGGAAAATGTGTTCCTTGCTTTCTGCAGCTTCTAGAGGCTGTCCACATTCCTTGGCTTGCAGCCGTACCACTGCAGGCTCTGCTACCATGGTCAATTGCTGCTTTCTCTCTCTGGGCTCCTGCCTCCCTCCGGAAAGCATTCTTCCTTGTGATGACATCAGGCCCACCTGGAAAATCTCCCATCAGGATCCTTAACTTATCTACAGGGTCCCTTTTACCATGGAAGGTAGCACATTTGCAGGTCCCAGGGTTTAGGGTGTGGACTTCTTTTCAGGGGACAATATTTAGCCTTCTGTAAGTCTTGAGGTCACATAGCTGGTTAGTAGTAGCATAGACTCATTTGGAACAAGAGATTTCTGGACTCATGTTCTCTTCATGTCCTGGTGAACATGCTGTTGGCTACCATGGCTCTTGAGCTGACAAGGTGACTGGCCTGGAGGTAGATGGCCAGAAAAAAGACATGTCCTTGAATGTCTGAAGCCATTTGGAGTTTCCTGGGGGCGTGTTTTATAAGCAGCCTACCAGCCTGGGATTGGGGCACGAGGTAGGCAGTCTGGGTCTGAGGCTTGGCTGGTGTGTAGCTGGGGTCTTGGTATGATAGACCCAGGGGGTGGAGGTTGGGGAAGAAGAGCTCACTCAGCTTGGATCTGCTGGGTCAAAGAGCGGATGCAGGGTGAACAGGATGACAGGGAGGCTGGATAAGGTAACAGAGACCTCTGAGTGCTTAGAGTAGTTGTTTGCAAATCTTTCCAAGGGTAATTTAAAAAAAAAATACTCATTAAGATGGCTAATTTCAAAACCCAAACCAAGTAACAAGTATTGTTGAGAATGTGGAGAAAATTGGAGCTCTTGTACACTGTTGGAGAAAACTGGAACTCTTGTACACTCTTGGTGGGAAAGTAAAATGGTACAGCCACTGTGGAAAACAGTATAGCAATTTCTCAAAAAATTAAAAATAGAATTATGGTATCATCCAGAAATTCCACTTCTGGGTGTATGCTTAAACGTGTTGAAAGCAGAGACACAAGCAGATATTTGTACACTCATGTTCATAGTAGCATTTTCTACAATGCTTAAAAGGTATAAGCAACCCAAGTGTCCATTGATGGATGATTGGATAAACAAAATGTGCTATGCACATACAATACAATATTTTTCAGTCTTAAAACGGAAGGAAATTGTGATAAATGCTACAGCACAGGTGAACCTTGAGGATATTACGCTAAGTGAAATAATCTAGTCGCAAAATGACAAATATAGGATGATTCCAATTCCAATTCCATGAGATTCCTAGAGTGGTCAAATTCACAGAATGGGTCTGGGGCGGGGGCGGGGAAGGAGAGTTACTGTTTAATGGGACAGAACTTTAGTTTGGTAAGATGGAAAAGTTCTGGATAAATGGTAGTAATGGCTTCATAACAATGTGAATGTATTTAATGCCACTAAACTATGTACTTAAAATGGTTAAAATGATATAAATAAATAAAACATACTGTTACCCCCCCCCCCCCAGGAAAAAAACCCTAGAGACAAGGGTAGACAGCTGGTTAAGGAGCTGCCTAGGTTGAAGTGGTGTCTGTGCTCTCATTTTCCAAATCCTTTCCACTCTCTTTGAGGGCCTGAGATTGCTCCTTGTAACCCTGGAGCTCTTTGGGTGGCTATCAGGAAATAGTATTGAAATCTTTTCCAAGCTAATTGAGTCATGGAGCCTGGTATCCTGTAGCTCCCATCCATGGCACCTTTTTTATACTACAAATTCTGTGGCACTGTAAGAAATCATATCTGTCCTTGAATGGGCAATGGTGGTGGAGAAACACTGGCCCAGGAGAAGACCAGGGCAAGCCTGTACCTCCTGGGAGTCTATCTTGGGGCTCCTGAAGTGCCCTGTGGTGGCTCGATCACCTTACCTAGGTCTCTATTGCCCATAAGACTGGGCCTTTGCAGGAGGAAGGATGCTGAGGGCATATGGAGTAGATTTCTGCTCATGGGTCTTGGCTTCCTCAGTTGGGCCTAACCCACTCAGCCCCCCAAGATTTGCTGAGAGTTCCCTTCTAGGTTTGTCTGAGAAGCATCTCAGGGTTAAGTGGAGGGAGGGACACAACACGCCGGAGGCACAGAGTATGCTCAATTGACCTGGCTCCCAGCTGGCTTGTTGCTCACCCTGCTGGTCTATTCCTTGGCCTCATCCTCTGAGACTGCCCATGACAGTCTCAGCCTGTGTGAGACTGGAGGGGGTGGGGGGAGTTCTCTCTCTTCTTCTGACTTCCACCTCTCCTTTCACCTATTCTAAAAACTTTTATTTTTACCTCTTTCCCCCAGCTGGTCCCTGTAGGCAGATAACTTGACCAGACTGACTGCCCAAGCTCTCCAAGGCTCAGCTAGAGTGGGTTCTGAAAGGGGGAGTTTAGATCATTAGCCCAGGATGACTGCATAGGCTCTGCTCCTCCTGGGTTCTTGTAGCTGCCCTAGCCTGAACATCTGACCTCTGAACCAGGTGTTGGTTTTAGCAAGTTGGGATGGAAGGGGTGGGCGGGAAGCTCTTCACCTGCATAAAGGGGTTAAGAAATACCTGTCACTAGACTGTGTACAGAAAGGCTCCCATGAGTGATACAGCCCACGATATTATAGGAAATCAGACACAAGAGCTGTTGCCATGTCCTGGAGGGCCTTGAGGAGGAGTCAGAGCCCAAAAATGGGTTATGAAATGTAGGTGGACATATTAGTAATCTTGCAGTTATACTGGAGTAAAAAGGAATCAAGCAAAGAAAAAGATGTTATATAGACAAAAGTTCCACATATAGATTTTTTAAAAAAGATTTTATTTATTTATTTGACAGAGATCACACAAGCAGGCAGAGAGGCAGGCAGAGAGGGGACGGGAGCAGCAGGCTCCCTGCCGAGCAGAGAGCCCAATGCGGGACTCGATCCCGGGACCCTGGGATCATGACCCGAGCCAAAGGCAGCGGCTTAACCCACTGAGCCACTCAGGTGTCCCTTCCAGATATAGATTTAACCAGAGACCCTATCATGGTCCCCAAGCCATGTCATAAAAGATCTCTTTCTCTCCACCACTCAGTTTTGCTTTCTCTGTGTTGGCTACTTTTTCCTCACATGTTGGCAGCATGGCTTCTAGAAGCTCCAGGCTTGCACCCATCTACTCAGCAGTGAGGCAAGTGAACAGGCTTTTTCTATGAGGGCAGAGGTTTCATACAGGAGATAATTTTGGAAGAAAAAACATAAGTTCAAAAAAAAAAAAAAGATTGGGTTCAGGTTGTAGCTGCTTATGAACGCCCAGCCCATGGTTTGAGCTTTATTCCAGGTTTAGGAACAAGAAAGTTCCATGGTTAAGTTGACATCTTGGGAAGCTAGGATTGGTGTAGTGAAGTTTGGACGAGGAAGCAAGAGGCTAGGGATGGAGCAATCATTTAGAAAAGTTCTGTAGATGTGTGGGGGTGAGTTGGGGGGGACCTGGAGTGATCTTTGAGTGTTGTCCTAACCCCTCTGTTATTGGGATGTACAGTCTAGAGGCACAACCAGGGGCTCAGTAAATTCCCAAGCTTGAGTGGGTGGTCGTGGATGGGTGGATGGATGGGTGGAGGGATGGCTGGTTTGAGATCCCAGGTCTTAGACCAGGCCATGCAAATGGATGGAGGAGAGGATGTGTAAATGTGAGGAACCACAGTGAGAATATAAATGTGTGAAGTTCCACTGGGGGTAAGCAGATCCTAACAAGATAAGTGCCTATTGCCTCCAGCCTGCTCTTGGCAGCCTTGAGGAGGCTGCCCACACATCAGCAGAGATTAAGATCGAATATTCCCCACTTATGACTTGCTGGGCATCTGGCACCAGATCATTCTTTTTGCTAGAAAACTTTAGCACCTTTTCCCCTTTCAAGGAAAACCAAAAGCAGAATCTTTATATAATTTGTTGTGTCAGGAAAGATTGGCACCAAAGAATCTTTTCCTCTTTACCACAGGACACTCTGTTGTTCTTAATCTTATCTCACATAGACTGGCAGGGGAAAATTGGCCTTTTATCAATTTAGAATGAAGGTATTGAATGTCTACCACATGACCTGTTACATCTTGTGATAGGTACTGAGACCAAAAGATGAATAACACGAAACTGTATTATTTTACTGTTATTACTGTGATTCTTTCAATTGCAATTAATAGAAACCAACCCTGGCTAATGTAAACCAAATGGGCAATTAATAGGAAGGATATTAGGATGGTTGCCAAAATCTGCAGAAGAGACCAACCAGGCCTCTGGAAGAGCAAGAAGCAGGTCTGCCTAGGGTTCTCCAGTTGCCCCCTTATCAGGAGTCTGAGAGGGATCCCAAAGATCTCCAGCCCCCTGTTTCCTTAAGTTGCAGACTTCTGAGAGAATCTAATTGGCTCAGGCTTGGACCAAGTCTCTTTCCGGGAACTGATAAGCTGTGACAGGAGATTAAGATGATTTGTCACATAGCGAAGACACAGCTATCCTTGGGAAATAGAGCATTCCCAATGAGAAGAAAAGTAAACTGCTGTTGTAAATCAGGCAGCTATTAAACTGGTATTTACTACAAAAGCCCCTGTTCCAGAGGCTTCTAGACTTCTGCCATTCATTCTTGGTCTGGAGTGGGTGAAGAAGGCCGATCTGGTATCTTCCCCCCGCCCTGCCCCACCTTGATTCCTCAATTTTCACACTTGTGTAATGGGTTGTCTCATCTCTTAGCAGAAAATTATTTCCTCCAGACATTTGGAAATGCTTAGCTCACCTTTGAGCAAAACAAGATAAACAAACCTATTTCATTGATTTCTAGGTCACTTACAAGGCTGGACACCCTATACAGTGCCTTGATGCCAAAAGGGGCTACTTGGCTATTGCACATTTTCATAACAACTCACCTCAGGGCATTTTGCAGTAGCTTCTGCAGTAGGTACACTAGTGAAGACTTCTTCTCCATCATTCTTTTAATTTACAATTCATTCAATTTGTGGTCACTTCCCCCCTCACCTTCTGGACAGTGTTTGTGATTGGTATTTCTGTTGTAAGTGGGTCAGAGCCTAAATAGGTCATGTTGGCTCTCTAAATGTGGTAATCCTGAAATGAACAGGGCACGGGAGGGAGAAGTACTTAACTGCTATCCAAAGGGAGAAGGAAGGTGAGCTTGGGGCTCAGGGTCCCACTGGTGTTTTGGGGTTAGGAATCCCTAAGCAAATTGAGGGAGAAACAAATATGGGCTTTGGACAGTGGATGGCATGTGTTGGGAGCCGCTCTGTTTCCCTCTGACCTGATCTGTGAGACTGAGAAGAACTGGCAAAATTTGGATCTTTTGGCAGCTGGAAAATATATGATAGGAAAGAAGCAGGGGCAGTTGCTATGGACTAAATTCATATGTGGAAGCCCTAATGCTCAGTACCTCAGAATGTGAATGTATTTGGAGACAGAATCTTTATAGAGATAACTCAGTAAATATGAGGTCATCAGGGTGAACCGCAATCCAATAGGACTGCCTTTTAAGAGGAGATCAGGATACAGACATATACTAAAGAAAGACCACCTATGAAGACACGGAGTGAAGGTGGCCATCTCTAAGCCAAGGAAGGTGTCAACCCTGCTGACACCTAGAAAATCTTGGATTTCCAGGCTCCAGAATTGTTGGAAAATGTTTAAGCCACCCAGTCTGTGGTACTTTGTTAAGGCACCCCCTTGCAGACTAAATACAGGAGCCTTTTGGGAGGTGATAGGTGGTATTACTCTCCTTCCTCTCCCACAGACAGACTTGGCTTTTTGGACTCTCTGTTTTTTTTTTTTTTTTTTAAGATTTTATTTATTTATTTGTTAGAGAGAGAGAGAGCGCACGAGTACAGGCAGACAGATTGGCAGGCAGAGGCAGAGGGAGAAGCAGGCTCCCTGCCAAGCAAGGAGCCCGATGTGGGACTCGATCCCAGGACGCTGGGATCATGACCTGAGCCGAAGGCAGCTGCTTAACCAACTGAGCCACCCAGGCGTCCCTGGACTCTCTGTTTTTAGGTGATTCTCTGCTCTGGGAATTTACTGGCCCAGAATTTCTGGGGACAAATTCTGCTTTTATCTGTACGTTCCTTTTTCCATGGTTTAAGGAACTTTCTTTTTTGACAATTCTGCAGCTGGGGAGACCAGCGTGGAGGTAACCTTGAGCCTGACCCAGGGGTTCATCATTTTTTACCTCCAGCATTCCTACCATACTTTCATACTGAATGGTCATTTCAGGGCAACTGCAAGAGGAATGGCTGAGGTCACATCATTTTTGAAGATAGAGAAACTAGAATCATGAAGGAACCTCCCTTGTTAAGGAACCGGAGACCTCACTGAGACAGGGATCTCAGCTCAGCCTGGTGATCTTCGAAAATTACTTTGGGATCAGAACTTGCATTTCAGGCATGGTCCAGCTGCATTTCCCTTGTGGAGCTTGTCTAAAATTGCATGTATATTCAGTTCTTCTGGTTAAAGGCTTTCAAGAGGTTTGTGAAACTATCTGGGTGGGCCACAAAGTGTTTTTTTCTTTGCCCAGTTTTCTTAAAAAAAAAAAAAAGAGTCAATATCTGATTGTTCATCATTGGAATATAGAAATACAATTGATTTGGGGGTATTTATCATGTATTTTACATATTATGCAACCTTGGTTATTCTTGCTGATTCCATTGAATTTCCTACATCAACAACTATGTTGCATAAAGGCAGTTTTATTTCTTCCTTTCTAATTTAGAGAAACCCTTTATTTTTCCTGTCTGATTATACTGGCTAGGACCTCCAGTTCAGTGTTGAAGACAGTGCTGAGAGTGAGCATCTTTTTCTTATTCCTGAGCTTTGCAGAAAAGCTTTCTGTCTTTCACCATTAAGTATGATGTTAGCCTGTGGCTATTTTACAGATGTCCTTTGTCGGATTGAGGAGATTACCTTCTATTCCTAATTTGCTGAGAATTTCATTTTTTGTTAAAAAAAATCAAGAATAGACATTGGATATTACCAAATGCTTTTGTGTGTGTTGATATCATATAGTTTTCCCTTAGTTTGTTAAAAATAATGAATTTTATTGATTTTTTAAAAATATCAGGGGCGCCTGGGTGGCTCAGTGGGTTAAAGCCGCTGCCTTTGGCTTGGGTCATGATCCCAGGGTCGTGGGATCGAGCCCCGCATTGGGCTCTCTGCTCTGCGGACAGCCTGCTCCCTCCTCTCTCTCTCTGCCTCTCTGCCTACTTGTGATCTCTGTCTATCAAATAAATAAATAAAATCTTAAAAATCAAACCAACCCTGCACTCCTAAGATAAATACTACTTTGCAAGTATATATTATCCTTTACTATATTGTTGGATGCTATTTACTAAAATGATATTTAGAAAATTTCCATTTACATTCTTTGGGGAATATTAGTTTGTAGTTTTTAAACAATATATTTGTCTAGTTTTGGTGTTGGGAATTCTCCCTCCTATGGAAGAATTTATATATAATGAAGAGTATTTCTACCTAAATGTTGGGTACAATTCACCAGTGAAGCCATCTGGACCTGAATTTTTCTTTCTGGGAAGATTTTAAACTATGAATTCAATTTCTTTAGTATGTATAGGGCTATCCATTACCTATTTTTTCTTGGACAAGGTTTAGCCGTTTTTGTCTTAGAGTCTGTCCACTCTAAATTGTTGAATTTACTAGCATAAAGTTGTTCAGAAAATATGCTTATTATTTTAATATCTAAGGACTCTGTAGTGATATCATCTATATGTCTCATTCCTGATATTGGTAATTTGCATCTTCTTTCTTTTTTCCTGAGCACTCTAGCTAGACTAGGTTTATGAATTTTATAAATTCTTTTAAAATAACCAACTGTTCTTACCCCATTTTTCCTACATCATTGATTTCTACTCTAATCTTTATTACTTCTTTTTTATGCTTATTTTAGCTTTAATTTGCTCAGTTTTTCTAGTTTCTTAGGCTGAGCTCATGCACTAATATCTTTTTTTCTTTTCTAATATAGGCAGTTAGTGCTACAAAATTTCCCCTGAATACTCCCTTAATGCCAACCCACAAATTTTGATATGTTGTATTCTCATTTTCATTCAGTTCCAAATACTAATTTTCCTTTTGATTTGTTGACCAATAGATTGCTTATAGGTGTGTTAGTTTCTAAATATTTGAGTATTTTCCAAAGATCTTTCTAATACTGATTTCTAATTTAATTCCATCTGGGCAGAGAACAGCTTTGTATGCTTGAATCTTTTTAATAATTGAGGGACTTTTATAACATAGGATATGGTTTATCTTGGGAAGTGTTCTGTGTGTACTTGAAAAGAATGTATTATCTATTGAGTAGAGTGTTCTCTAAATGTCAGGTCAGGTTGGTTGATAATGTTCAAATCTTTTATATTTTTACTGATTTTTCTGTCTACTTGTCAATTATTGGAAGAGAGGTATTGAAATCTGAGTATAAATGCATCATCTTTGTCTATTCTCCTTGAAGTTCTGTCAGTTCTTAATGTATTTTGAAGCTCTGTAATTAGGTATGTAAATGTTTAGGATTATATCTTCTTTTTTTAAAAATTTTTTATTTTTTATAACCATATAATGTATTATTAGGGGTACAGGTCTGTGAATCGCCAGGTTTACACACTTCACAGCACTCACCATAGCACATACCCTCCCCAATGTCCATAACCCCACCACCCTCTCCCGACACCCCTCCCCCCAGCAACCCTCAGTTTGTTTTGTGAGATTAAGAGTCTTTTATGGTTTGTCTCCCTCCCGATCCCATCTTGTTTCATTTATTCTTTTCCTACCCCCCAAACCCACCATGTTGCGTCTCCACTTTCTCATATCAGGGAGATCATATGATAGTTGTCTTTCTCCAATTGGCTTATTTCGCTAAGCATAATATAGGATTATATCTTCTTGACACGTTGATTCCTTTAACATTATGAAATGATCTTTTTTATTCCTAGTAATATTGTTTACTTGGAAATCTACCATATCTGATATTAATATAGCCACTCAAACTTCCTTTTTATTAGTGTTAACATGGTATGCCATTTCCCATTCTTTTATATTTAATCTGTGTCTTGATATTTAAAGTGAATTTCTTATAAACAGCATATTGTGTCTTGATTTTTTATCCAATCTGCAAATCTCTGAATTTTTCATAAATGGTGTTTAGATCAGTTATGTTTAATGTGATCATTGTTCTGGGATGTGCCTAGGTTATTTGAAAATAGCATGATCCTTTCAAGTCTTGATTTTAAGATTTATTACACAGGTCCTGAGCAGTGATTAACGTAAGGCAGATTATTTTCCACTGCTGAGGCAAGACCCTTCTGAGTATTTTGTTCAATGCCTGATGAATTTTGTTCTTTTCCAGTCTGGCTGGTGGGAACAGGCACTATTCCCAGCCCGAAGTGGGTGTTGGGTGTCTTTCCTCTAATTATTTTAGATGGTTCTTTCCCTAGCCTCTGTTATTTTCCTGACTTGCAAGAAAATTTGAGGAGAATTCTTTGCAGATCTTTGCAGTTCTTTCTCTGAGACTCTCCCCTTCATGGTAATCCAACTTTCGAGTGGGAGCTGTCTCTTTAGCTCAGGGAGTCTGTTGATTTCCATCATGGCTTGGAAACTCCCTCAAGGCAGGAAACTGGGATAATCTTAGGGCTCACCTTATTTGTTTCCTGGCTCTTAGGTGTCATTGGCTTTCATGGTCTGATGTCTAGTGTCTTGAAAACCATTTGAAAAATACATACATTTTGATTTCTTGGTTGTTTCAGGCAGGATGTTAAATCTCCTTGTTATTCCATTTTGGAACAGAAATCCTGAACAGTGGCCTTCCTTCCTTCCTTTTCTGTTTTTAAATTATATTTAAAGATTTTCGGAGAGGACTTGTATCCTCAAGTTGCCATGGTCCCTGCCATTTCCTATTTCCTATTTCCTATTTCATTACTCTGGCTCCCTTCTTTCATCTGTGTTACTTGCTGGTTCCGTAGCTCTTTTAAATTACAGCACCTGAAAAACATGGGACATGGAATAGATGACTTTGGTTGTTGGTGATGTTGTAGAGGGTGGCCAGGAGGTTTCTTGAGTGGGGATAGCAACATGAGATTTTAGTCTTTGTATTCCTAGTGCCTGGTACACATATGTTTTTATTGAAGAAAGAAAGGAGACATCAGGAAAGAAAAGACTGAATTATTGCTTGCCTGGGTGATTTATGGACTTTGAAGTGGCTATTTCTAAATGTCCTTCAAAATGTTTGTAGTAATTTATACTTCCACTAACTTTGTGTGAGACCCTTACACATTTGAAAATATTGTTGGGTGTCTTCCTGAGTCATTTTTCCTTCAAATTAAACCTCTTGAGCTCTGCACAGGTAGTATCACAGATGCTGAAGGTTTACTGCCAAATCCCTGAGGCCAGTTTAATGTAGTTCTTGGACATGATGCCTTGCTGTATCTCTGCCTGCAGACATTCTCAGGCCTCAGAAGCACTCTGCCCACTTGTGCAATATGGAAATGCTAGCAAAATAACACCCAAGATTGTCCTTTAGCAAACGAGGGATGGCAGTTGGTGGATCAATATCCCAGCTTCCTCCCCCACAGGGGGTTCATCCTATTGTGTGTTCTACGTGGTCTCTCAGACTGTCCCCCAGTGGCATTTGAGCTCCAGCTTTTCCCACAGCAGTGACCTGTTCATTGACACACCTTTGATTCCTCTCTTTCCTGTTTTACTTCTTCGTGCCTTTGTTGTGCTTCCTGCAAATATCTCCTAAAGAAATTATCTATACTTGAAT
The DNA here is from genome assembly GCA_003697995.1 of Taxidea taxus jeffersonii. Taxonomy (NCBI): domain Eukaryota; kingdom Metazoa; phylum Chordata; class Mammalia; order Carnivora; family Mustelidae; genus Taxidea; species Taxidea taxus. The sequence goes on along the minus strand of ML108948.1, from coordinate 51,572 downwards.
TTCTGTCTCCAGGTCTACTTTGGTGGAGAATCCAAACTAAGGCAGGTGGTTTTGGTAAGGAACTGTCCTAGAACTCAGTGCATCATCCTCTGTGCCCACCCCCTGCCCTCAATACAAACACTCATGTGTGGTACTGGAAGTGGCAGGAGAAGGTGCTTCTCTGGCAGGGAGTCTTGGTTGCCAGTGGGCCCATATCCATGGCAGCCATGTTGACATTCTTCCTGTGTTTCTAAAGATGGGTAGCTTGGAGGAGAGCCAGCTGGGCCTTCACTCCTGAGGGAGCCTTGCTATGTTCAGATACACAGGTGCTGACACAAGAGGCTGCAGGCAAGGAGAGATGTAGGCAAGCCTCAGTCTTGCCATGGGGTCCGATGATTTCATTTTCTGCTTAAAACAGGTTCTTATTTCTGGGGCATCATTAAGTAGAGCTATAGTAGGTCCTTTTGTGTGTGCATCAATATAAATATTGACAGTTACTCTGTGAGCTCTTTAAGGTAGGACTTACTACCTTTTGGAAATTAATTTTTTTTAATGGGTCGTGCATTCATGTGGCTCAAAATCTTTACTCTCCTGCCTTCATCCTGGACATCCGCTCAGTTTCAACTCCAGCCCCACTGCAGGCACAGCTCTCATCAGTTTCTTAGAGAAGCCTCCAGAGTTTCTCTATGCTTATGCAAACAAATGTGAATAAAGATTCTTATGCTCTGCTTCATAAACAGGTTTATTACATAGCAGCTACTTTTATGCATATTTCTGCTTGTGACATAGCTTAGAGATACTTTGGTATCTGTGAACAGAAAGCATCGTCATTCTTTAACATCTTCATAGTACTCCATGGTGTGGAGGTACTGTAATTTATCCAGCCAGTCCTTACCAGGGGTGCTTTGGGTTGCTTCTGATCTTTGCTATTCCTGCAATATTGTCTCAGTGGATAACCTTGTGCGTATGTAATTTTGCACATAGATAAGTGTATTTATAGAATAGATTCCCAGAAATGGAATTGCAGAACCATGGGGTTCATTCGTTTGTAATTTTGATCAAGTTTATTCAGTTGTCCCCCACTGGGATGGTAGGAGCTTGTATTACCACCAGGAAGTAAGAGAGTACGTGTGTCTCTGTGGCTTCATCAACAAAGTACGGAATCAAACTGTTGGGAGTGTTGCTGAGTGAAATATGATGGGTGAAGAATGGCATTGCAGTGTGTTTTAATTTGCATTTCTCTTATTATAATGGCGATTGAACATTTTTTTTATATGTTCTAGGAGTCATTGTATTTTCTGTGAACTCTCTAATATTTTCCAATTTTTCAGTGGACTTTATTGTTACCCACTCTGGTAGTTCTTTTTCTTACAGATCCTGATAGTTCTTTATATATTAGAAAGATAAGCTCTTTATCAGTGACATGAATGGAAAATGTTATGTTTTTGCTGCTTATTGTCTCTTGACTCACTTTAGAGTGGTTTGTTTTTTGCTATGGTATTTTTATTTAAAAATTTTTAATGTAATCATATTTATCAACTTAAAAATGCCTTATGGATTTTCAAGCATAGTTAGAAAAGACCTGCTTGGTATTCTTAGCTTAGTGCTGGGAGCAGTTTAGTTATCTAAGAGAATGCTATAATTAATAGATCACTAAGACCCTTCTATAAGTGCCTTTGTTTTAAAATCTCCCCCTCCTCCACCCCCACCCAATTTAACCAGTTTAATCAGGTGAGTAACAGTGATTCATAGTAACTGGTAGACTTAACTTTCCCCAAACTTAATTCTTTTTAAATAAGGAGCTGAGTCAACTGCAGTGACATTCAGATTGCTAGAAGTTGGAAACATGGGAAAAAGGTCAAGGATGGGGGCGCCTGGGTGGCTCAGTGGGTTGGGCCTCTGCCTTCAGCTCAGGTCATGATCTCAGGGTCCTGGGATCGAGTCCCACGTCTGGCTCTCTGCTCAGCGGGGAGCCTGCTTCCTTCTCTCTCTCTGCCTGCCTCTCTGCCTACTTGTGATTTCACTCTCTGTCAAATAAATAAATAAAATCTTGGAAAAAAAAAAAGGTCAAGGATGTTTAGTGATGGCTGTTCTGTACTTCAGGGTTCTGTTCTTTCATTCCACCAGTCTACGATCCCAAGAAAGGCTCAACTTTGGAGGGGAATTGACTCTTTCAGCTTGGGCTCTATTTCTAGCAATAATCGCTGTGATGATTATATGGGCTCGTATCTGGTTGGAAGGTAGAAGGGCTTAGCAGCATTGGGCAAATGTTGATTAAACTGAATTTACCTTTGGTACCTACTGCTGCCTGCTTGGCTCTCCTCTGCCCCCAATCCTGTCCTCTAGACTGATGGGTCCAGTGGAGGTTACTGGATAAGAGTTTTGTAGAATTCTACTCAAGAAGGGAATTTTTTATTCTTTTGGGCTCAAAGTCTGTCACTAATTGGCTCTGTGATTGTATGTAAGTTCCCTGATCTCCCTGTGTCAGTTACTGACTAAGGGGGATTTACTGTTAAAGACCCTAAAATTTTTAAGTCTGCACATCAGGTGGTGCAGGTATTTGGGATTTCTTGGTTGAGGGTGGGTGGGAAGATGCTTGATGCTTTTGTTCTCAAACCTTCATCACAGTGACCAGTGACTTGCAGAGAGCTTGATCAGTCTTTTCATCTGCCCCCGCTCCCTGTCCCCTCTGCCACCCCAGCTCTGCACAGCCTCAGTGGACCCAGATAGTCACTTACTAAATGAGTAGTTCATGCAGTTCATTGCATTTATTAATCTGTGATTTCACTGGGCTACAGGTAGTGGCTGAAAATTTCAATAGGTCAATCAATTCCATTAATGTATTTTGTACTTGAACACTTAAAAAATCTCATTTGATGGCTGCATAGTATATATATACGATGGAATACTATGCAGCCATCAAAAGAAATGAAATCTTACCATTTGCGATGACATGGATGGAACTAGAGCGTATTATGCTTAGCGAAATAAGTCAACTGGAGAAAGACAACTACCACATGATCTCCCTGATATGAGGAAGTGGAGATGCAACGGGGGTGGGAGTTAAGGTGGTAGGAAAAGTAAAAATGAAAGAAGATGGGATCGGGAGGGAGAAAAACCAAAAGAGACTCTTAATGTCATAAAACAAACTGAGGGGGGTGGGGGGAACAGGGGTTGGGTGAGGGTGGTGGGGTTACATCATATGTTTAAATAAAGCTTAAATAAAGTAAAAAAAAAAATCTCATTTGGAGAACTAAAATGATTTTGTTGGGTGTTGGCTACTGGTCTCTGTCCGTCCTGTACCCCCGTGTTCTGCCCCAGAGATTAAGTGCTGCTGATGCTACAGCTTCAGGCTACAAGGTGTAATGCAGAATGGTGGGCTATACCAATAAAGCACATTATACGTCTATTTTATTGGTATGTTTGCCCTTGAGCTCCCGGGAACTCACAAGGACAAAGAGTTTCTGTGGTTCTCTGTGACTGTGAGGGCCACCTCTTAGCACTGGCTGGTGAGCACTTTGACAAAATGACTTGTGTAGAAGTGGGGAACTGAAATCGGGTTCTGCCTGCACTCTTTCTCTCTAGCCTTGGTTTCGTGGAGAGCTTGCAGAATTAGGATTAGGAAGAGATTTCTGAAAGAGAAAGGATTTTTCCCAATTTTACTGGGCTAATCAGAATTCCTGGTTTTGCTGCCTGAATCCAGACTGTGAGCCAGCCTTCACTGAACTCATGCTACGTACAAACGCAGTTTTGGTCTTGTGGGAGACAGCCCCCTTCAAGTTTCTGTGGTACCAGGGTTTTTTTTCTGGAATATCCACCCCGCCTCAGCCCCATGCCTGAGGCCCATGCTCTGTGACTGAGACCCTCCAGATCTTAGACCCGAGGGGAGAACACCCTTGTGGTCCCTCTCTTTTTGACTTGGAAAGGAGAGAGGAGGAGAAGAACCTAAAATAGGTCCCCCAAAATAGGTCCCATTCTGGACAAAAACAGAATTATTGCCATAGGGATGGCATATGGCTGTCATTTCCATGGCTGAAAACTTAACAAATCATGCTGGTAATGGGACCTTGAAAGTCCATCCCGCTGGGATAGGCAAAGTTAAGCAATATTGAACAATATTGAAACAGGGTTTTGCAGAGCTTTTGCTAGCCCGTGTGTTGTTCACATAAACGATGCAATATTTCTCAGATTTACGTGACCTTCACCATAGAGTCATTTTCTTCAAAGGATCATCACAAGGGGTTTATATCCTGGAAGGCACAGCTTGGAAACATTAACCTTGCCCACTTGCAAGATTTATGAATTTATGGTAGAGTCAAAGTTTCCAAACCTATGGGCTTTCTAATTCATCCTTGCTACTCAAAGCATGGTCTGTGGACCAGCAGCATGGGTATCACCTGGGAGCTTGTTAGAGATGCAGAATCTCTAGACCTACCAAATCAGAATTTACATGTTAACAAGATCCCAGGTGGTTGGTGTGCATACTGAAGAGTGAGATGCCCTGCCCTGCTCCACGCTGCTGCCTTGCTGCCAGAGAGCCTTCCACGACCCTGACTCAGATGCGAGAGCCTCAGGTCAGTGGCAACAGTTGTCTTAGGTTGGATTTGGATAGGGAAGATTTCTGGGCCTCCTGGTCCTGTTGGGATGTCTTTCTTCCGGCTTCCAGGTGGCTTCTGGCAGGGACAGGGGACACCTGTCGAAGACAGTTCAGAGGTAACAGAAAAAAATAGACGAGGGGGAAGTCATAGAGAGATTTTGATAAATCTGGAAAGGAAAGTCCCTGTGTGGGGAAGCATGAACAAAATTAGAAGGAATTTTAGGCAAATTTATGCTGAGGGCTGTGATGTGTTAGGTGGTGGTGGAATGATGCTCCGAGCCCTACCACCCCCAATCCCCTGTGATGGGAGTCTGGGAGAGGAGTGCAAGAGATCTTTTTTTCAACTGAATGTGAGGAGTCCCTGCCAGATCAGATGTTCAACTTTAAAACAAATGGAAGAAAAACGATCAAATGCAGTCAACTAGAAAAATCCACTTTTCCTATTTCATAAAAAGCAAGAGCCCGTATGATAATCCCTCCCTTGGCACATGTTAGAGATTTCTTTATCGTTTCTTTGCTTGTGGCCAATTCTGCCACACCCAGCTGGGGGTCCGGGTTACAGTGACTTCATTTGCACAGGGTCAGCATGCCAGTTCCAAGCCAGTGGATCTAGAGCTGAATTCTAGCAGTTTTTCAGGGAGAAGCATGCCTGCCTGTGAATGAGAGAAGGGGAAAGGGGGAAGGGAGAACACAGGACAAATGGTCCCTCCCTCCCTTCCCCTCACACAGGGGAGTGCACTTGCCAAGTGTGGACAGTGGAGGGGGCTGGGTCTGTCTCCCTCCTGAGCCAGGACTGAGAGTTCCTTTCAAATGCTAGAATCAGGACTTCTTGCTCTGCCCTAGATATAAACATAGTGCCTGGTATTTACCGTAGAGATGCCCAATAAATATTTGTTGAATAAAATCAAAACCATCTAGGTAATAGAAAGCTCATGAGATTCACAGTTAGGAGGTCTGGGCTCTAGGACTCGTGGTCAACCTGTTCTAGCTGTGTGGCCTTGGACAAGCTCTTCATTTCTCTGAATCTTTGTTTATGAAGTGGTGATTGTGGTGTTTACCTCCTTGAGGTGTGGGGAGGATTACAGAGATCCCATGTGGATAGTGCATAATGTGAAGGATTTAAATGTGAAAGTGGCTTTTCACCCCCTATATATTGTAATCCCCACAGCTCCCCTGGTTCAGGCATACCTTAAGAAAATCAAACAAATGTGAAGAATAAGATGTCCTCACATTTTATTTAAGGGGGCTTAGACCTGAGTGCTCTGTAAGAACCGAGCTTAGAGCTCAGAGTTGGGTGTGGGTGACCTTGCAGTTAACTTTGACCCCTCTTCCACCCACACTCCACATCAGTCCCTGGCCAGTACTGATCCAGCCACTCCTTAACCTCTGTGGCGACCATCCTGCTCCCAGCCCTTACTGTTTCACATGGGTTCCTGCAAGAACCTCCTGACTGGCCTCCCTTAGACCATCTCTTAGACTGTCAAGTCTATTCTCAGCCAGAATGATGCTGGTCAAATATAAATCTCTTTACATCACCCCTCTGCCCAGAAACCTTCAGTGGCTCCCCATTTCACTTGGAATAAAAGCCAGAGTTCCCACAGTGGCCTCAGATCTCCTCAACCCTTGACCCCTCTCCTAATCTACTTCTCATTGCTCATGCAGCCCCAGCCTTGGTGGTTTTCAATGGCCCCAGTCATGTTAATGCCTCAGGGCCTTTGCACTTGCTATTTTTTTCTGCATGAATCCTGCCCACCCACCCCAGTCACTGTTCCTACAACATTCTCCTTGTCTTTGCTCATTGTCAAGTAAGGCCTTCTCTGACTTTCCTAATGAAAGTCAAACACTGTTCCCATCTCCTACCTGGCACTCCCTGCCCCCCCCCTTTCATACTTTCTCTCCACTTATGGCCATGTAGCATATTTTATATGTTACCTATTTGTCTTCTCCACTAGGGCATTAAGCCTTATGAGTGTTTTATTCATTGCTGTATCAGCTCCCCGTGCACTGCCTGCACTATAGTATAAATATTTGTTGAATGAGTGAATTATTCAGGCTTTGCCCTTGTATAATCTTGTTATAAGGCTTGGGTCAGCAGTGTGGAGCACAAAGGGCTCAGGCTTATTTGCAGGACATTGCAGGTCTTATCCTGAATCAGGCAGCTCCTCTAAGATGTTATAAAGTAGGTATTGGTTTGTGTTTGGTCAATTTGTCTCAAGGGCTCCTGGGTGAGGAATACGCCATTGGGCAGAATTTATTACAATGTCCAGCAACTCCTTTCTGAGTTTCTATTTTCTGAAAATTTGTTAATTTGCCTTATTTTCCTCTTCCTCTCCATTGTGACAGTCTCCTCCTTTATTGTCCTGCCTGTCTGCATTCATTATTCCCTGAGCACTCTATATGCTGGTCTTCTCACCCAATACCTAGCCTCTTGGGCTGGGAACTGAAACAGATGCCTACTTCTTTGGTTTTCAAAGCACTAAGCCTGCAGACTCCTAGTTTCTGCTCTTCCCCGCCCTAGAGGCTCTGAGCTCCACCCACAAGTCTGGGGATCCACAGATGGATTTCCCAGAAGTCTTTGCTGGAGAGTGCTTTGGTCATGTTCTGAGCAAAGAATGGCTCTATCGGTGTCAGCACTCAGCAGGGACCTTGTCTCTTTTCCCTGGGCTCTCTTGACATAACTTGTGGTTACAGATGTGGACCTGCTATCCATGGCTTTGGGTTTGAGTCCTGACTTTGTTTACTAGCTCTGTGTGTTGAGCAAGTTACCTTTCCTCTCTGAGCTGCTCTGAGCCTTAGTCTGTCACCTTATCTAAAAACAGGGCATCTGGGATGCTTGGATGGCTCAGTTGGTTGAACAACTGCCTCCAGCTCAGGTGGTGATCCTGGAGTTCCAGGATCGAGTCCCACATCGGGCTCCCTGCTCAGCAGGGAGTCTGCTTCTCCCTCTGACCTCTCCCCTGTCATGCTCTATCTCTCTCTCATTCTCTCTCTCAAATGCATAAATAAAAATATCATTAAAAAATAAAGAAAGGGCAATATAACTTACCTCATGGGGTTGCTAGGAGGACTGAAGGAGATCATGTAGGTTTGACACTTAATATGAGCCTGGTAGGCAGGAAGCACTCAATGAATTATAACTTCTGTAATTACCATTATTATGTTCTTGTCACTGATACAATCAACTCCCTGGCTTACCTTTCCAACTAGGCATCCCCCAAGTGTGTGCGTGTGCATGTGCATGTGTTTGTGTGTATAGGTAGATCGGTGAGAAGTGTGAGGGAATTTACAAGTTATTATTGTAAGCTCATCAAGAAATAAATAGGAGATTTATAGCTCCAGGGCAAATAATTCTGCAGCTTTGCCCAGTATTATCTCAGTTCCAAGAACAAATATACCCCTATAATGGATCATAATCTTTAGGTATTTGGAATATAAAACAGCCCCTTGGGTTGCCTATTGTGTTCTGAGAAAAACAATAGCAGTTTAAAATGCAACCCACAGACAGCCCTCTGGATGGGGTCAGCTCCCTTGCTTGTGGCCTATGATGTCCTTCAAAGAAGTTAGAAGTTAGTGAAACAGATATTCTTTTTTTTTTTAAATGTTTTATTTACTTGATAGACAGACCACAAGTAGGCAGAGAAGCAGGCAGAGAGAGAGAAGGAAGCAGGCTCCCCGCTGAGCAGAAAGCCCGACATGGGGCTCGATCCCAGGACCCTGAGATCATGACCTGAGCCGAAGGCAGAGGCCCAACCCACTGAGCCACCCGGGTGCCCCTGAAACAGATATTCTTAATCTCCTCATAATGTCACAGGAACAGAAGACAGAATCTAAATGCTAAGGCCGACCTTGACAATGGTGGCAGTAAAATGTTAAGTTAGACAGCAAATATTTGCTCCTTTCCCTCACCTGGAAACTCCCATTTTCCAGGCAAGATCAAGCTCCAACCAGTGTTTGACCCTCCCAGGCAGAAGAAATCCCTCCCTCTTCTGTCCTCCTAGCCTTAGGCTCCCATCTCTCTCCCTAAGGTCTCACCTTGTGTCATAATCCTGTTTCCATGTCTCCACCCAGCGTCCCTCTGCTAGGCAGGGAGATCCTTGAGGACTGGGTTGAGGTCAAGGTACTTGCATCCCAGGGCCTAGTAGAGGGTCTAGGTCAAGGTACTTTGCATCCCAGGGCCTAGTAGAGGGTCTAGTGTTGAGATGGTAGGAGTAGGTGAAACCACGCAGGCTGACTTCTTTCCACATACTTGGTCAGTGGGTCTGTGTTTTGGTAATACTTAACCCTTGCCACAGCCCTCCTGGGGAGCTGTCCTCTTCTACACGGAAGCAAACTGAGTCTGAGATTCTATACAACTGGCTTATTACTTGGCTATAAGTAGCAGAATCAGGACTCAAATTCAGTTCTGTCTGACTGCAAAGCCCGAGCTTGCTTCCTTTCTCTATTTTTTGCTCTCAGAGCAAGGACTATGGAGGTCCACTGCTTGGTTTCAAATCTCTGCATCTCTTTGGACATGTTACTTAGCTTTTCTCAGGTTCTCCATCTATAAATTGAGTAACAGTAATACTTCTCCATAGGATTGTGATGAGGAGTAAGTGAGCTAATATGAATGGAGACCTTAGAACAGTTTCTGGTCATATGTAAATGTTTGCTATTACTATGATAATTTTTCTTCCTTCCCAAGCCATACATACATACTTTTCACAGCTGCTATTCTTGCCATAGAAAGAATGCTGCCTCTGGTTGGGAATGAATGAATTAGGCTGATGGTTGAGTGTGTCTTACAGGCACCTGGGCTCTCCTGCCAGGTGGATCTCCCAGGTAACTTTGAGTGCACACTCTGATGCTATTTACCTGATGCCTTTTGTCTTTGCTGGGTGTGGAGAGCTGCTGAGAGTCATTACCTCCCTTCCAAGAGGTCAGGGCTGAGTATGAGAATGTGACTTAACATATGCCCCCACATGCTTTCCAAAAAAAATGCCCCTGAACTGTAGTTACCCCCAAATGGATACCTTGCATTTGCAGTATAACAAGAGGCAATAGAGCATAATGGTCCCAAGAAATGACAGTGGTACCAGACTGCCTGGATTTGAATCTTAGCTCTGCCACTTGGTAACTGTGTGACCTTGGGCAAGTTACTCAATCTCTAAGTCTTGGTTTTCTCATCTGTAAAATGGAGATTATAATAGTAATATACCTTATAGAGTATTGTTGTAAGGAGTAAATACATTAACACCGATAAAATGTTAAACCAGTTCCTGACATAAGTGCTCAGTAGACATTGGTTGTTATGATTTTTTTTCTTTCTAGGGCAGAACCTGGTAAACCTTCTGCAAGGACAAGTAGAGAAAAAACTATCTAGAGGTCAGGGCTCTTGGCTAATGAGGAAGAGTGTGGGTGGAATGCTTCATATTTAAGTCCTTCTCTCTTCTTCACTGATGATAAGTCCCTCCTCTGGAAGGGAGAAGCAGGGAGAAGGAGACCTGAGGAGTTCTGCTCTGTGGATATAGAGGGTTCTCCAGCATCTACCATGGATGTGTTCAGTTAACAAAAGATAATGTGTTCTCTGTTCACAACAGAGAATGTGGCAGGGATGTTCCCTGCTCTTGGGGAGCTTAGGTGAAACAAAGAGTTACTCTTGACACAAGTTATTCTTGTATGAAGCATAAAGCTACTCTGATTTTTGGATGATTTAAGACTAATAAGTGTCCTGGCCCAGGCAGGAGATTGGAGCTATGCAAATCCCGATTTATTGTCACCTGCTGATCCAGGGTGGCTTATGGTTCTTTTCATTATTCACCCCCCCAGATCTGTCTCCAAAGATGGGGAGGCTCAGGGACTGTGGAGGGACCTGGGACAGATGTTGAGTTCATAAACTTAAGACACAAACCGACACAACATTTTGGTCCCAATGGCTCCTTCCTCCTGGCCCTTGTTTGAGCCACCAGGAAGGGAGAGAAGGGCTATTGGCTACTGTGTCCATGTCAATTTTGAACTGTATTTCCATTTTACAGATGAGAAAATGGAAGTTCTAGGGCTTAGCAGCTAAGATCAGATATCTTATCCAAGGTCATTCAACGAATGAGTTCTGGCAATGTAATTAAACTGGAGTCTGTCAAAGCCACACCCTTTCTACTTGTCCCCTTCTGCTTTTCCATACAGGCATACCTCAGAAGTATTGTGGTTTTGGTTCCAGACCACTGCAATAAAGCAAATAAAAGAGATTTTTTGGTTTTCCAGTACATATAAAAGTTATGTTTACATTGTATTGTGGTCTGTTAAGGGTGGAATAGCATTATGTATAAAAAAATAATGTACGTACTTCATTTGAAATACTTTGTTAAAAACGTTAACCATTGGGAGAGCTTACAGTGACCTGTAATCTCTTCACTTGTGGAGGGTCTTGCCTCGATGTTGATGGCTGCTGGCTGATCAGAGTGGTGGCTTCCTGGTTGGGTGGATGTGGCAGTTTCTTAAAATAAGGCAATGGTGAAGTTTGCCACAACATCGATGGACTCTTCCTTTCACAAACAAATTCTCTGTAGCATGAGATGCTGTTTGATAGCATTTTACCCACAGAACTTCTTGCAACACTGGTGTCAATCCTCCACACCACTGCCTTATCAACTAAGTTTATGTAATATTCTAAATGCTTTGTTGTCACTTCATCTTCACATCTTCACCAGGAGACGCCGTCTATAGAAATCACTTTCTTTGCTCACCTCTAAGAAGCAACTACATCAGCTGAAGTTTTGTCATGAGATTGCAGCAATTCAATCCCATCTTCTGGCTCTACTTCTAATTCTGGTCCTCTTGCTTTTTCTAGTACATCCACAGTTACATCCTCCACTGATGCCTTGAACCCTTCAAAGTCATCCATGGGGGCTGGAATTGACATCTTCCAAACTCCTGTTAATGCTGATATTTTGGTCTCTTCCCATGAATCACAAATGCTTTTAAAGCCATATAGAATGGGGAATACTTTTCAGAAGGTTTTCAATTTACCCTGCCTAGATCCATCAGAGGACTCACTATCTGTGACAGCTATAGCCTTGCAAAATGTATTTATTCAATAGTAAGACTTGAAACTTAGAATTACTCCTTGGTCTATGGGCTTCACAATGAATGCTGTGTTAACAGGCACGAAAACAATGTCAATTTCATTGTGCATCTCCATCAGAGTCTTGGGTGACCAGACCGGGGTGTATTGTCAATGAGCAATAATATTTTGAAAAGAACCTTTTTTAGTTCTCAGTAGTGGGCTTAAAATACTCAGTAAACCATGTCGTAAACAGATGTGCTATGGGCTTTGTTCCATTTAGAGAGTATAGGCACAATAGATTAAGCATCATTCTTAAGAGCCCTAGGATTTTTGGAACGGTAAATGAGCACTAGCTTCAACTTAAAGTCACCAGTCACATTAGCCCTTAACAAGAGAGGACATCCATCCTTTGAAGCTTTGAAGCCAGGCATTGACTTCTCCTCTCTAGTTATGAAAGTCCCAGATGGCATCTTCATCTAATAGAAAGCTATTTTCATCTACATTGAAAATCCATTAAGTGTAAACACCTCCATTAATTATTTTAGCTGGGTAACTTGCTGCTCCACCTTTATGTTATGGAGATGGTGTCTTTCCTTAAACACTGTGAACCAACCCCTGCTTGCTTCAGACTTTTCTTCTGTACTTCCCTCCCCTCACAGCCTTCACAGAATTGAAGGGCCTTGCTCTAGACTGGGCTTTGGCTTAAGGAAATGTTGTGGCTAGGTTGGTCTTCTGTCCAGACCACTAGAAGATTCTCTGTATCAGCAGTAAGTCTGTTTTGCTTTGTTATCATTCACATGATCACTGGAGTAGCACTTTTCATTTCCTTCAAGAACTTTCCTCTGCATTCACAGCTTGTCTCACTGTTTGGAGCAAGAGGCCTAGCTTTTGACTTTCAACATGCCTTTCTCACTAAACTTAATCATTCCTAGCTTTTGATTTAGTGGGAGACATGTGACTCTTCCTTTCACTTGAACACTTAGAGGCTATTGTAGGGTTACTAATTGGCCTAAGTTCGATATTGTTTTCTCTCAAGGAAAGGGAGGCCTAAGGAGAGGGCTAGAGAAAGACAAGGGAATGACTGGTTGGGAGAACAGTCATGGGCATGGTTCATGACCCTCCAAAATAATTCTAATAGTAACATCAAAGATCACTGATCACAGGGGTGCTTGGGTGGCTCAGTCAGTTAGGGGGCCGATTCTTGATTTCAGCTCAGGTCATGATCTCATGGTGTGGCTTCAAGCCCTGCATTGGGCTCTGCATTGAGTGGGAAGTCTGCTTGAGGATTCTCTTTCCCTCTCTTTCTGCTCCTCCTTCTGCTTGCACACGCATTTTTTCTAAAAATAAAAAAATCTTAAAAAAAATCACTGATCACAGATCAGCATAACAAATATAATAATGAAAAAGTTTGAAATGTTGAGAATAACCAAAATGTGACACAGAGACACAAAGTGAGCAAATGCTGTTGGAAAGATGGCACTAATAGATTTGTTTGATGCAGGCTTACCACAAACATTCAATTTGTAAAACAAAACAAGCCTGTTCTATCTGCAAAGTGCAATAAAATAAGGTACACCTGTATTGAGATGCTCTCCAGTGTCCCTGTGCTGTTGGCAGTAATGAGAGTTGTTACAGGTAACAGTGTTGATCAGAGCACTCAATTAAGCAGCCAATTTTGTTGTTCTTACTAGCCTGGATATAAACATAGTTGGGCAAAATCAAGCTAATTTTGTCCCAAGAAAAATAACAATAGTGACTCTACACTGTGCTTTATGTGAAGAGGATATCAGTGTCCCACTCTCTATTGGATATGCAGGTATTCCATGGCTGGTCATAAAAGAAGTGCTTTGCAGGAACCAATGACCAAGTGACCAGTTGATTTTTAGGATGCTGCTTGTGTTGGTGGAAAAGATATGTGGCTCATGTGAAAATTCAGGTTGCCACCTGATTTTATGTACTAGCTCTGTGAAGTGATGTCTCTCACCCACACAGGATGGCGCACAGAAGCAAGCATGCTTAGGGTGTCCCCCAACAGGCTACTAGTCTATATTCAGACTAATTACAATGATTTGGAACATATTTGTAAATTATCAACCATGTTCAAGCTAGAGTGTTTGGAACCGTTGTGGGTTCCATGGTCTAGATTTCCTAGGATCCTGGAAGTTTTTGACAGAGAGAAAAAAAAGGAATCCAAGGTAGGCTTGGGTAAAGGGATGCAACCATTACTTACATTGTCAAATTTTCAAGGTTTAAAAAATTCCCTTTCAAACTTTAGTGTCCATAAACATTATCTGGGAAATTTGTTAAAAATATAGATGACCAGATTCCACCTTGAGAGAGTCTAGGGTAGCACCAGCATGGGGGTCTGCATGTAATAAACATCTCTGGTGATTTTGATATGGATGGTTCATGAACCAGTTTAAGAACTTGTGGCTTAAGTTCTGATGATGGCCAGTGTGAGAATATAGGAGGCTGAACTGAGATGGGGCAGGGATACCCTGGCAAGAATAGTTCTTAGTGTTGGAAGCAGCTAGTACTAATAGTCATGGGGCAACAGGATGGTCAGGTGTTGCTGGACTTTAGGATAGATTTTCCATCCCAGTGGGTTAACTAGAGTGGGAAGGAAGAGCCAGAGCAAGAGGCCAGGTGAGCTGGCTGGTCAAATGACAGAGTTAGATTAGGAGGTTTCTGCCCAAAGCTCATGGGGTCCTGTAGGTACCAAAGTAAACTCTGGCATCTAGAACATGGAGTGTGGAATCAGTAGATACCAACAGAGAAGCCATTGTCATGCTGCTCATGGCAAGAGGCCAAATGAGTAGGGTTTGGGATTAGTGGTATGGAAGGTTCCAGTTGGATGAGGGTACTATGTTGGACTTAAAGTCCATCACATTTTGTGGCTTTCTACCACACTTAGAATGTAGGTCTTGGTCACCTGGCCCCTGCCAGACTTCCCAATCCCCCTAATTCTCTGTTGTGTTCCAGCCAACATTGGAAGAATATGGTTCTTTAGAGATGCTAAGATCTTTCTCTTGAGGGCCCTTCCAAATCCATCTCCTTTGCCTGGAGATCTCTTTCCACCCCTTTTCTTATCATGTATGTTTTATGAAAGGGCTGATGACCCTGTGTGTCTTCTATCCCTTCTCATTCCCAGCTTCTTCAAAAGTAACCAAAAGCACAGTGACCCATTCCAGGGAACTCCTGTGGTTTTCACTTCTGTTTCTGGGCATACAATTTGGTGTGGTAGTGAAGAAGAGGGTATGGAGTCCAGTTAAAACTGGCACAATTTTGGGAAGTATGGGGAAGCAGAGGCCAACTGGGCTCTCCTTAAAGAATCAGATGTTTCAAAGGTTGGTCAAATTCAGGTGACATTTGGCTTTACTTGCATGATAGCCATAAGCCCAGGAAGGTCTGTGATTAGGAGATAGGGACAGAAAATGAGGGGGATGGCTGTAGGTTAACAGAGACTACCTTAGCATCTTTGCATCCTCTAGTACCCACTAGAACACACACCTCTAGCTCCTTACCTCTATACTCATAAAGATGTTGTGTGTGGGGTGGGGGAGGGGGAGAAGGGATGGAGAGAGAGAGTGAGAAAGAGAAAGGGAGAGAGCACAATAGAAGAGTTAGAGTGCATATATAGCATACAGAGGTATGCAAAGCATTGGAATGTTGGGAGAGCTTAGGAAACATGTTCTGGAGCTTTGGGAATCTCTCAGGATTCCCAGCTGGTCCGGGAGAATCAATAGGCAGGGCTGCCGAGGGGGTGCATCCTCATGGTCACTACTAATTGTTTGGCTCTAGATATTTACCCAATGACAACACCATCCATTGGCTTAGACAGATCTGTGATGGGCAGGAAGCCCATTTTCACATTACAAGTTTTCTTATCCTTGCAGAAGGAACAGGTAAATGAGTACTCCTAGTGGGTGTCATTTGCATTTGGGGGTGGGTGGCTTCTACTTTGCCTTTCTCTCTAATTTCTTAGGAGAGAAGACCTACTTCCATTTTCCTTGATACCACTCTTGCTTCACTGGAGCCTTCATGACAGCTCATCACAATTGGTACAGGCCAATTCATTTTTCAGCTCTCAGCTCAGATTTCACTGCTCCAAAGATGGCTTCCAAGTCTAAAAGGGGTACCCTAATAATCTGCCCCCAATTCTTAAAGAATTCTCCTAGCCCTTATCACAAATTTTGAGTATTATTTTAGTTATTTATCTCTCCCACTAGCCTGTGAATACCTATAAGGGATTATCACATCTGCTTTGTATACCTATTGCATCCCCAGTGCCTCGGGAGAGCCACTGTGCTGCTTAGTAATGCCTTGTTGAAGGAGGAAAGGTTGAACAAATGTAGGGCTGAATCTCAGAGAATCAGTAGTGCTTTGGTGGAAGACTGTCAGGAAGTTCTAAAAGACCAGAGAAATAATAGGAAATGATGCATAACATCTTTGTAATACCTTGGGTAAATCTTTTGGTTAGAGCACAGGGCTGCAGTGCGAGATCTAGTTAGTAGACTGGACCAGCACACAGGGTTTAAATCCTGAGCTTTGGCTGGATTTCATTCCATGGGCAATGGGGAGCTGTGAGAGATTTTTATGTAGGGGAGTGAGTAAAGCAGCACAAAGTCTGCTTGAATGGTGGTATCCTGGGTGGGTGGAGAGGAAGAAGCCAGAGGTAGGAAAAGCAGGAGGCTGTTGTACCAGCAGCCCAGGCAGGAGGCAATCGAGTGCTGAACCAGGGTAGTGCCAGTGGGAGTGGAGAGGGAGGAACAGATGTAAGAGACTTTGGGAAGGAATAAATGACAGACTTTGGTGGCTGATTGGATGTGGGGGCGAGGGAATTTCTCAGCCATTCAAGAGAAAAGTGCCACCTCCCTCCTCCTGCTAACTTCAGCTTAATGGCGGGAGTGTATCAGTGACAAAGAGCTAGCATAATTCTGAAGTCTGGAAGCATCTGTAGAAGGAAATAAAGGACAGGCAGCTGAATGTGAATGGGAGAAAATTTGTGTCATGAAGTGGTCCTATTGCAAATTGTGGAAGGAGATGAACAAATCTTAAAAAAAAAAAAAAAAGAAAGAAAATCTACTGGGAACATGGTGCCCCATCCCTTCCAGTGGCTGAATTGTTCTGGAGGAGTTTGTTCCTACCTGCCCGACCATCTTGTGGGCTATGTGTCCTTGAAAAAAGGATTAAAATAATGGTTAAGAAGCACTCCAGGAGATTTTCTTTGAGCTTTTTTGGTCATTAGATCAGCCTGAACTCTAGCCTTGTCTGAGGCTAAAGCGTGGTCCTGTGCTATCCTACTAAAGTATATAGACTTTCTGGGAGGTTAAAAAGGAATTGATCCATTAAAGCTATAGTTGGCCAATTCCACAGCAGGGTCCTAGCCAATGGTGTGAACTTCTACGAGTCACTTGGCCATTTTGGGTCTCTGTCTTCACACTTATCAACATAAGGTTTGGATGAGATAGAAACTCCGTTGTTTCTCCTGGGGCTAACCTATGATTCTGTAGCCCAGTGGGACCCACGAGCATGGCTTCAGTCAGTGTGGGAGGCTCTAACATATTTTAGTGAGAGGCCAAGTGTCCAGATTCAAACCTTTAGGGGCACATCTGTTTCCCCACTGACCACTAGCACTGCACCATATTTCCTTCCTACCTACCTCCATTACTGTCAAACAGAACCACTTACTGACAGATTGCCTTCTTTTTAGGTTAGGGATATTTTGCCTTCATTTGCCACTGGATGATATGTAGAGTTAATATAATTTTAATGTAAATTTACATTCATTAAAGTCACTGCCATTTCTCTGGTGGGCAGCAGAGCATCACGGTGAAGGAGTCAAAGAAGCAAGTGAGTTAATAGATGTTAAGTCAGGATTCCAACCGGGGACGTCTGGCTCTGAGGTCCGGATCTACACACTACTTAATGCCAGAGTCTTTGTATTAGTCAGCTCCAGCTACCATAACAAAATACCACAGATGGGGTGGCTTTAAAAATGGAAATATTTTAAAAAAGGTTTTGATTGATTGATGGATTGATTGATTTATATGAAAAGGAGAAAGAGTGTGTGCATGAGCAGGGTGGAGGATCAGAAGGAGAGGGAGAGAGAGAATCCCAAGCAGTGTCCACGTTGAGTATGGAGCCCAATCTCTCTCTCTCTTTTTTTAAAGAGATAATTAAATATCTTTATTTTTTAAGCCATTGGTGATTGAGTTTTCTGTTATTTGCAAGTAAAAGCAATTTATCTGGGTTTATTTTCTTCTTATTTTTGTTTAAATTTTTAAATTTTTTTAATAAACATATAATGTATTATTAGCCCCAGGGGTACAGGTCTGTGAATCACCAGGTTTACACACTTCACAGCACTCACCATAGCACATACCCTCCCCAGTGTCCATAACCTCACCACCCTCTACCTACACCCCTCCTCCCGCCCCCCTCAGTTTGTTTTGTGACATTAAGGGTCTCTTATGATTTGTCTCCCTCCCGGTCCCATCTTGTTTCATTTATTCTTTTCCTACCCCCAACTCCCCCCCACCCCATTGCATCTCTGCTTCCTCATATCAAGGAGATCATATGATAGTTGTCATTCTCCAATTGACTTATTTTGCTAAGCATAATACCCTCTAGTTCCACCCACGTTGTTGCAAATGGCAAGATTTCATTTCTTTTGATGGCTGCATAGTATTCCATTGTGTGTGTGTGTGTGTGTGTGTGTGTGTGTACATATATATATATATATTCCGTTGTGTGTGTGTGTGTGTGTGTGTGTGTGTGTGTGTGTGTGTACCACGTCTTCTTTATCCATTCATCTGTTGACGGACATCTAGGTTCTTTCCATAGTTTGGCTTTGTGGACATTGCTGCTATAAACATTTGGGTGCACGTGCTCTTTCAGATCACTTTATTTTGGCATCTATTGATGCCATGGATCTATTGATGCCAGATCTATTGATGCCAAAGAGGGCACATACCTCAATCATCTGCAATGAGTGATAGTTTGACTTTGGATCACTTTATTTTTGGCATCTATTGATGCCAAAATAAAGATTTGTATCTTTAGGGTAAATACTCAGTAATGCAATTTCTGGGTGGTAAGGTAGCTCTATTTTCAACTTTTTTTTTTTTTACTTTATTTAAGCTTTATTTAAACATATGATGTAACCCCACCACCCTCACCCAACACCTCTTCCCCCCACCCCCCTCAGTTTGTTTTATGACATTAAGAGTCTCTTTTGGTTTTTCTCCCTCCCGATCCCATCTTCTTTCATTTTTACTTTTCCTACCACCTTAACTCCCACCCCCT